>APFE030266255.1:202453-260906 GCA_000404065.3 Pinus taeda | reverse complement strand
AGTTGTGTCAAAGCGTCATAAAATTTATTTTAATCGGAATAACATCATTGTTCCCTCGTTGATCTTAGGTTGAGAAAATGGAGTTCACCAACCAAGGATTTCCCCTTGGGGGAAATCCTAGTCCCTTCCCCTCTTGGGGAGATGTTGGTCCACCTCATATGGCCACATTGTCCCTTCCAGGATTGACAATTGGCCTGCCAGTATGGCTCTTCTCGACCTCTGTCATTCAAAGCACCGTGATTCCTGAGCAATCAAATCAGCAACCGGATGATACTAGAGTTACCCCGCAACCTTCTACCTCGTTTGTTTCTCCCTCTCCTTCTTCCTCTTCGCTTGGTGAAGCTAAAAACCAAGTAACTGAGAAGAAGAAGAAGAAGAAGAAGCCAATCGCGAAAGTGGGCAACCAAGCATCGTCTAGCAAAATCCCACACACTGCACCATCCAAACCTAAATATCCATGTGTCATTTGCAAAGGGGACCACTATCAGCGAGATTGCCCTTGCATCCAACGGATCTTAAGGGACTGGTCTCCCCGCTTGGACAATCCGGTGTCCTCAACCTCTGACAATCATGTTGAAAGTACACCGTCAACTAGTGAAAATGAAGTCACTGGACAAAAAGGAAGATCTAAAATTCCTTATAGACTATGTGAAGGTGATCATGCCATCCACCATTGTCCCTTCTTAGATGAAGCTAAAAGGGTCTTGGATAACCGTCCTGCTTCACCACTACGACTTCCTCCTAGATACAAGAAACTCTTGCTGAGTCCATCGCTAGTTGAAAATCTGACTGATAAAACCTTTGTGGTCGGTCGAAGCATCTATCATTGAATATAAACCCTCTGAGTCCACACCAGACCAAAGTCAACAGGTTGAGACAGTAGTCGACCCAATCTTGTCCTTAGAAGGTCTACCTTTAGAGGATACAGTCACCAATGAGAATGAGAATGACACCATTCAAATTCTCTTCGTAAACACAGACTCTGATGAACATGGGGGAAATC
The DNA here is from genome assembly GCA_000404065.3 of Pinus taeda. Lineage (NCBI taxonomy): Eukaryota > Viridiplantae > Streptophyta > Pinopsida > Pinales > Pinaceae > Pinus > Pinus taeda. The sequence continues at coordinate 259,903 of APFE030266255.1, read as the reverse complement.
TACCTGTTCCTTTACCGTAGCAAGGAAGTTCATCAAAGATGTATCCAGCCATTTATTCTGTCCCACCTCCAAGCAACCTACTCATTTCCTTCGATTGGAATCTACTAGGTAGACCCCGTCTACCATCTAATGTACCATTCCGAATCATAGTACAAGCTTACAGAATGGTCATGGTTGGTACTATCATAGATGAAGGGTCTTCTGTGAGTATCCTTTCCTCAACTGCTTGGAAGATGCTTGGTTTGCCATCGCTTCTGCCTGAGATGCGAAATTTGACAGGCTTCGACAAAGGAACTAGTCAATCGTTAGGGATCCTTCCAAATTTGCCTATAACTTTGAGAAGGAAAAACATTTATCTGAATGTGATCATAGTCCAAGGACCTTTAGATTACAATCTACTCCTTGGGTGTGACTACATTTATAGCATGGGAGCTATTGTTTCCTCACTCTTTCAAGTGATGTGTTTTCCGCATGAAGCCAGAGTGGTCCAGCTCGTAGACCAGCTTTCATTCCCTGGTTCACACATAGCTAATAGTCAAGTTCCATCCCTATCTGGTCTTTTTTCACAAGGAATGTCTCATCAATCTCCAGTCCATCCACCTGATGAGCGCGAGTGATTCGATGATTGTGACTGAAACCCAAGACGCATGCGCCCTGGTCTGCTTCAACAGGAAAACCCCAGATATAAGGTAGGAATTTGACTAGTCTGACTATCCTATCCATTTAGGAAAATGGATCAGACTGGAAAAGGATTCCTCCGTGAGAAGGTATGTCTATTCCCGACAAAGCCAAAGAAGTGTTTTGTCTGCAAATTGAATAATAACCAGGAAACTCTACTTCGTTATACCTGGGGGCATGCAAACCTTTTTGCATGCAAGTGAAAAGTGACCGTTTATTTTCTTAGTTTGTAGGTTCTTAACCCTTTAAACTCGTAGGATTGGTCATTCCTAGCTTTCATAATGAAAGGATCCGGAGCAAATTTTCAAATGGGCCAAGCTCCCTAAAAAATGAACATATCGATGAGACACCCTTATTATATGACTGGCACGAGTAGTTTTACGCAAAGTTCAAGCTCATTAAAAAAATAAACCTAGCAATGAGCATATGTTCCACCAAAGTTTAATCTCATTAAAAAATGAACCCACCTCAGGTAAATAACCATTGTGATCGCATTATTATCAGCTTTTGAGCCTTGGTCGTGTTCTTACCATCACCTCCACTCTTTTTTAGCCGATCATACGCCTCCATTTGATTGTTTACCTCTTTTGAGGAACAACTGCGATGAGTGATTCTGTTAGCCATCTTATTTACACTATCGTGATTGAAAAGTTCCAAACCTCACCTCAAACTAGCTGCTACCCGAAAATATCACTCGTTCCTCAAAAAATGAGTCTCTTTTAAGCTCTTTTCATCTGACTCGTAAAATATGAAAAGATTGCCGAGCAATTGGCCTCTCCAACTCGTTAAAGTGATTGAAAGTGCTATCCCTCCTCTAGATTTTAATCTTTTTGGACCTGAGGGATCATTACACAAAAATATTGAGCGCTTGTCTTGTTCGGCTCGTTAAAACTATCGAAAATTCATCCCTTTCGTATTATTTTATACTTTTTTGGACTTAAGGGATTATATTATGAAAAAAGAATACTGGAGTTTCCTTTCCATCCCTTTTTCAAACTCTCTAAAATTTAAAATGATCGAGTTATCTTTGTCATTCAACTCGTTAAAACAATAGCAACAAACTTGTCCATGCAGGCAAGAGAGAATTTCATTGTCGCTAGGCTTGTTAAAACATAGCGACGGGTTTGCCCGAAGGGAAAATTATAGAACAAGCATATGTTATCCTCCTCAAGCTTAACAAAAATAAAGAGGTACTGGTTAGAAATGACTGGGGAAAATTGAGAAGAAAACTTGAAGAAACTTTAATGGTAGCAGGTCGCTCTTGAAAATGACACTTTCACTCTGTCACCATTATTGAGTCGGGTTGGGTTATTTCGTTCACCGGTCAGATCACCATTGGTCCACCGTACCATTCATTTTTTGGGGTTAACGCTACCAATCCATTTCAGTGTCGCCGATATGTTCAAGAGAAGTCGCTCAGAGAATTCATCGACCCATCTTGTGTCTCATCCACTGCAATACCTTCACGCTTCATTCTTTCATGACCGCCACCCTAAACCTTGTATCATCAGATCGTTTTTACCTCCACAAAATCATTTGCTCTATTCTGTGTCATAGATGTGGGATTCATTAATGCCCTCCTACGATGGCTCACTTCTTGTTGACATCAGCTCATTATCCAAGAAGTCGACCTAGAAACAACCCTTTCAATACTTTGAAGCTTGCATGCCTCAATAACAAGTTTCTCACTTCCGGCGACAGGTTTACATTAATGGCCTTTGACCGAAAGATTTTGCGTGGTGTTCGACATCAACTCATGTATTCACACCACATGAATTGTAATGCAGTACCTTGAGGTTCATTATCATTATCGGTGATTCTTCCACACCTGTTAACAGCTTACATTATTGGCTGGTAATCAGGCAATGTCTTTTCATGTTCGACTTCAGAACATATTTTCACATGGATTGACTTGTACTTCGGGCAAAGATTGAACGAGTTTGGAGACCCTGGATCTAGTTTCATCCATCTGGGCTGCGATATATTTAGGAAAAATAAAGACATCAAATATACATCATAGCTGCACAAATAATCATCCAAGCCAAAGGATGATGGCTCTACCAGAATCATCAGTCTTCCATACAGACGGTTGTCTATCCAATGTACATGAAAATGAATTTATAAAGCTGAGCATGGGAATGCCCGCCTCAGCTAGATCATGAAAATATTATGAAGATAATGTATTGTATTGTATCTTATTACAGGTCACCTTCCAATTCGAAAAACCTCGGATCCTCATGATAAAGCATTTCACCCGACATCAGAAGATTCACGACCTCATGCTTTAGGGGGCAACTGTTATAGACATATTTGGGCACTGCAACCCCAATATTATATTTCCATAACCAAGGGCTTATAAGTCCCTAAACATTTTGTTTCATACCCTAAAAGAACAAGGTCAGTTGATTACATCATCTCCCAGAAGTTCTCCATGAAAAACTGCTTAGAACTAGTCAAAATTGGAACATCTCACCTGCTCCATGGTCAAAGTGTGATGCATCCCACCTAATGCACACGAAGGTGCATACTAAAAATCCCTTCTATGGGGTGTGATGGGTGAGAGTAGACAAATGGCAGAGAGAGCTTGCAAGGTGGTTGATCATGGAATCTTTCATAAACTTCTCATGTGACACTTGCCTCTCTGAATTCGCTCAGGGATGAGTAAGAGATCATGAAATCTCCAAGCGGAACCAAGAACTATCAGAGAGATGACACTAATAAAAATCCCAGAAGTTGACTCACCCACCTGCAAACATCTATATATCGATCCCTCATCCTAGAGATCCAGAGGCTGGAATTTTGTATTTTGTAAGGAAATGTTGTTGGTTTCTTTATGCAACATTATTGGGTGATCTAAGATTTTCATGAGGTGAAGAGGGCTTTCATGCTGGGAGGATGGCGCTGGGTCAGACCAATGGGTTGTAATCCTCTCTTCTATTATTTCTATCAATAAAGCTATTTGAGTTTTCCTCCATATGTTTGTGTATCTCTGAATCTTGTCTTGGTATATGCATTTGTATGGTTAATATATATCTGATCCTATATTGTTTATGGTTATAGATCTCTATGCTTTGATGGTATCATGCTGCTTTGATCTCACAAGTGTTCTTTGAAGTAGGACAAGTGAGGAAAGAGTGGTGAATTTCTGTCAAAGGGGAAAGGAAACAAGCAAGGAGCCAAGTGAAAGATTGAGGTTGGTACTCTTTGCTTCTTTCTCAGCTATCTCTCATAAAGGAAAACACAAGTGACTTTAGTTTGTTTGTTTCTAAGATATCTACCCGTCTTAGTGGGACTAACAACTCTGAATGGACACTAGTTTTCCCGATAACACTAACTAACTAACTATCTAACCCCTAACTATGCCTTTTAGGCTTACATTTATACAAAAGGACTCTACAACCAATTCCTAGTTTATATCCATAACCTTAACAAAAATTCTAAAATCTCTTCCTTATCTCTAAGGATTGTCTCTAATCCACAAAATCATGAACTAACTTCTAATCTAAGTTTTACAATTAATTCTCAAATATTTCAACTATCCTAAATATCTCATGTTCTCCAACATTCGAGAATATTTACAAATATCCTTCACTATACTTAATTAAATCCCTATTCTAGATTCTCATAAAATCACTCAAAACCTTAATAATTACATTAATTCAACACTTGTGAAACCAACTTCCTTAAAACACAATACCCCCCTATGTCTACTAAAATACAATGATTTTTCTGAGCTGAATGCTCCTACATCAGACTCCCAAAGTAGAAAATATTCATGATCTCTTGATCATGTATCTTCATATGTTGATATAAAACCTCCAGGGTCCCAAACTTTAGTTTGTAGTTGTCAAATGCTTTGCGTCTTTGCTGTTGTTGTATGTCTATTGTCTTCTGTTTTATTTTCCTCTCCTTGTCAATCAAGTTCAAGTTCTGATTTATCATCCTTCCTACTGTCATTCTTCTCCATATGGATTGTTTCATCATCAACTGCCATAATTCTTCAATATCCATTTCCAACACATCCTTGGACTGGTCCATACTCTGCCACTTACTTCTAACTTTTTCTCTTTGTTTCAAGTTGTTGTTGTTGTCCACTAACTCTTCAAACTGTTGTTCTTCTCTTTGAAGTTGTCAAATTCTCTCTTACTCTTACTTTTTCTCCTACGCTTACTTTTTCTCTCATTCTTACTTTTGTTGCCTCCCTTTCATCCTTACCCTCTTTCATGATTATCTCTTTTTGCATTGAATCTTGACTTTCCAGCATTCTCTCCAGCAATTGAACATCTTTGTTCCATGGATTAAATTCTTCCACAGAATCCTTTTATACCGTCTTTACTTGGATGCTCATCTGTGCCAAATTTCCTCCAACATCTGCAACTAAACCTGCACTCACAAAACAATTATTAAAATAAAAAACATAAGGCCTCAGTCCCTCTTCTTCCTTTGCAACACTTTTGTATGTTGCTTTGATTTCTCCTCTTCTATCAGCACATCAGTATGTTAATTCAACCTCTTTAAAAAAAAATTCTAAAGAATTCTCTAAAGTACTCTCAAGACTATCAGTTAGTCTCCCCTCCACATCATCTTCTCTAATGATGGCTTTCTGATCTTGTCCACTGTAGTGAACTCCTTCCTCTACAATCATACTGTCATACTCTAAATTTCCTAGAAAATACTCCAGTAATTCAATTTCTCTGTGACACTTCATAAGTACTTCATCACTACTTATGATTCCTGCATTTATACACAAATTATCAGTTTGAAAATTAGAAGGTTCAATAGTGTCAACTGTTTCTTCACATATCAGTTCTTCAAACTGAATTTCATCTCCTTTCACAAGAAATTTTTCTTGTGTTGTCACAACTTCAAACATCAATGTATTACTAAATTCTTTTTGCTACAATAATTCACTACTTTTCCCATTCAAGAGACATTCTCCATCATTCTTTACTTCAGAGTTTTTATCTTTTGAACAATACTCTTCCATACTTTTGATAGCTTCAAAATATTTCTCATCCTCTGCAAAACCTATAATCACATCTAAATTATTATATTCAACAATATAAGGTTTTACATTCAGAAAATCATCAATAATTCCTTCTTCTTCACCTAGAACTTCACCCTACTCTGGTTCACAAATGGACACTTCCATTTCCAACTCAGCTTCTCTGAGTTTTTCCATCAACCACTTTACTTGCTTCTGTTGTATCCTTCTCTGTAACTTATGCCACTTTACTTCCCTTTTCCTCAAGACCCAACCTAGTCTTTGGTTTTCCTCAAGTATCATCCTCAATACATTGAGTTGTTCTTTCATCTCTACAATTTCCTTATCAAGCTCCTCTTGACTCGTTCTCTTGCCATTTGCCTTGGCATCCTCCTTCTTCACTTTTCTTCTGTTGTGGTCTTCCTCATAACCTCTGCTATGACTATCAGTAGTCATTTTCTCCTTCTCTATCTTCATGAGATCCTTACTCACGTACTATGAGCTGCATTAAAGCCTCTACAACAGCAAGTCCTCCCTGCTGCCACTTACCTCACCAAGCTTTCCTCTCTACTTGGTATTTTGGCAAGCACTTGGTTATTTATCTCTAGAACCTCTTTTGAGCACTTCTCTCCGCTCCTTCTAAGCTTCAACTCATCTGCATATTCTAAAAACATAACTGTCCTCTTGTATTTCAATCACACTGAAATACTTGGTTCTGACCACCTCTTCTTTCCTTAGAAAGTCTTACTAGCTTCCTTCATTCCCTAGCAATTATACCCACATCCTCTGTGTAATTTCCTTTGTGAGCTGCAACAATCACTTTGTAGTAACAAGTTTCCTTCTTGCTATATATGCCTCACTAAGCTTCTCTCCTCTGAGCTCAGTCTGTTAGCATCTCTCTGGTTCTTTCCTCATGAACCAATTGAGCACTCCCTGCTCTAGGTTGCTGCAATCTTCTCACCTTCTTATGCTGCTACCTATGCAATAATATAAAAACCACACACTCTCCAGTCTCCAAATCAAATTAAAACAAAACATATCATCTCACCTCCAAGACCTCTGCATGATCTTGTTCTACCATCCACCTACACTTTGAATGGATTGTCCTCTTTTCCCTTACAACTGCAAGTTCTGCTACACATTATCCCTTTGTGTCTACTGTTTATCATATTAGAATCTGATCTCTTCTTTCCTGCATACACATCTTAAAACATAACTCTGTTTTAAATTCTTTTCAACGAAATTTTCACACATAATTTCCTTATTATGTTTTGCTATCAATTGTTTCAACCACAATTTTGCTCAGATACCAAAACGATGCCGGGCAAAGACGACAATACCTACATTATGCAAATTAAATTGCATGTCACTGGTCCCAAGCCTTAATCACCTAATCCATGGTGAAAACCGTCCTAAATCAAGGTTTAATGTTCTTAATTAAGTTTTAAGGCCCCTTCATTTAATCTCATGCGGAAACGTTTCATTTGACTTTGTAAAGACTAAACCTTCATTAACCTTTCCATAGAGACTTTATACTCCACCTTCATTAAAATTTAATTAATCCTTAACCCTTATTACTTAACCCTCTGGTTAATTCTTAACATTCGCTTGTTTAACCATCCCATGGTTAACTTTGGTTTAACCCGATTTAACCCAAAATACATTAATCCACTTTATTTCTATTATAACCTTCGTATAATAGAAATACACATAAAACACATGTAAACTTACCTTTTCACCTTTCCTCGGCCTTTGCACATTTACTGATGCTTACCTTATTCGGGTTCACTCTCCATCGTTGATTTCACTCCATAGGATCAACAGTTGTCGCGTGATCTCCATCCATCGTCTGTAACCCAAATAAATTTAAACTCATGTTGATAAACTTTCGGGTCCGCTCTTTCCCAAGATTTATCGGCTTCAATCTCCACCGTCGATCTTACCTTTAATATGACGATTGATGTCTTTCCCGATCAACAGAGCTCCTCAGTGATCCTCCACCTTAGATCAAAACCCATTTGATCCAATGGTCCACAATGATATCACACAGAATCTTGTGCGATGTTTACCTGCCCTTACGGTGCCGATAAGGATTATAAATCCTTAATCTATAAAATTTTGGTTCTGTTATGAGATTAATGTCTGATCACTTTATGACCCAATATTCATTGTATATACAAGGTCATCAAATCTACAGCCTACGGGTCTTCAACTAGCTCATGGATTACCAAACAGCTTAGCCCCCACAGTTTACTGTGACGTAATCGTTTGAAAATCAGATCGATGGCTAGGATCGAGTGTGGAACTTCAGCCACAATCAAGACCTCTGAAAACTCCTATTCCCTACAGTTTCTATCATTGTTGATCTAATGGATCTTTTTATCTGACGATCCAAATCTATTCCTCCGCCATTTTCTTCTGATATTAATCTTCGTCAATCTCAAAGATCCGATGGTTCTCATTCATTGTCACTTCATTCTTTGACCTTTACATGGTTTCTCAAAGTTCTCTGTGGTTTCGGGTTTACTTCAGGGTTTCTGGTTTTTAGTTATTCGGCAACACAACTCCCTCCTAAGCTTAACTTCTCTCATGCCTTTATGCTTCCTTCACCTTCACTATAACATTAAAGGCTTCCTCTTGTATTTTCGGTATGTGTAAAGCCATAACACCTCTCTATTACTCTTCTCTTTATTTCATCTTCAGATTCTACACCTGCAACCTATGTTACGCAAAATAACTCAAGATCATACACAATCTATATCTCAATTACTCCATACACACATAAACTCATAATCGAGTTGTTTGTATTAATAAACAGGTATTTACACAGTTTCTTCTCTCAGGCCTGATTTCCAATATTAGTGGTCTCTGTTTCACAATATTCTCGTAGGCTTACAGTTAACCTCTTCACACTCTAACTCCCTAACTAACTAACTATCTAACCCCTGACTATGCCTTTTAGGCTTACATTTATACAAAAGGATTCTACAACCAATCCCTGGTTTAGATCCATAACCTTCTCAACAAAATCCTAAAATCTCTTCCTTGTCTTTAATGATCCTCTCTAATCCACAAAATCATGAACTAACTCCTAACCTAAGTTTTACAATCAATTCTCAAATCTTTCAACTATCTTAAATCTCTCATGTTCTCCAAAATTCGAGAATATTTACAAATATGCCTCACTATACTTAATTAAATCCCTATTCTAGATTCTCACATTAAAATCACTCAAAACCTTAATAATTACATTAATTCAACACTTAGGAAACTAACTTCCTTAAAACACAAGACCCCCCTATGTCTACTAAAATACAATGATTTTTCTGAGCTGAATGCTCCTGCATCACTGAACCATTTATATGTATCTTTCTCGAACATTATTTTTACACCTACATCATCCATATTGCCATATTTCTAGCCAATGCAGGAATATGCAAAACACCAGGAAGTGTTTTGATCCTTCCACCTTGCAAATTTAGCTTGAATTTTTTGTGTCTGCTGATTCTTGCCTTCCTCTCATCCCCTAATAATACATCACCGACATCATATTTCTTGTACTCGCAGAACCACTCCCTTTGGGGTGTGAAGTGAAATGATGCACATGAGTCAATCAACCATGCCTCGTGATCTACAAGTGTACTTAAAGAAGAATCCATGTACACATCCCCACCTTCATCTAAGGTGGATGTTTCCTCTACAAAAGGAGCATCATCATATCCCTTTCCTTTCTTAGGAGCTTTAGATCTATAGTCCTTTTTGTAGTTCCCTTCCTTTCCACATTTCCATCACACTTTTACAGGTTTTCCTGGAGATTTATATCTCCCTCTAGATTTAGTTCTCCCACTCGAGGACGTATTTTTGTTTTTGTTCTGGGAGCATCCTTGTACAGACAAGGCATCTCCATTTTGGCTCTCCATATTTTTTTGTCTTATCTCCTCCGACAATAAGGATGAGACTATTTCATCAAACTTCAAGGTAATTGTATTGCTACCTATTGCAGCAACCAAACTATCCCATGAATCTAGTAGAGAACATAGAAAATTGATGCACTTATCCTCATCTAAAATTGTATATCAACATATAAAAATTTTCTTACCATATTAAAGGCATTCAGATGCTCTATCATCGAGTCTCCATCCTTCATCCTCTAGTTATACAACATTTTCCACAGGAATAGTTTATTCAGCAAAGACTTAGATTGGTACAAAGTCCCTAACTTGTCCCACAAAGCCTTTGTTGTAGCTTCCCCTGATACATTCAACAATTCTAAATCTTAGATACATAATTGAATTTTTCTCTTTGCCTTTTGATCCAACTTCGCCCAATCTTCTGTTGACGTTGTCGTTGGTTTAGTATCTAGATCTACCACAATCCACTAATCTTTATCCACCAACATATCCTCCATCTTGAGCTTCCACACTCAAAACTTTGTCCATTGAATTTCTTTATCTATATATTTCCATTGTTTTCCATCTTATTTCACCTACCATAGACCTGATCAAAATCCCTTATTTGCAAAGGCGTCCCCTTGAAGCAAAAACAATTGTGATACCAAATGTAGGCTTTGTGCACCATCTTTGGGTCTTCCCCCCCATACTTAGGTCCATCCAACTATTATTGGGTTCTCATGAAAAAAATCTCGTCGCACTTCCCTGTACCCCGTTCAAGGGGGCTACCACCTCCCGCAAACCCCCCGACAGAGGGGGGATACCGCCCACCCCATGACCCCCCATTGTGCCTAGCGCAACGAACAACACGTGGGCTAGTTGTGGAAAGAATTTAACACACACCCAACAATGAAATACAATCGTATTTTATTCTATGCAAGCAAGCATAAACTATTCTTATGAAAACATAGTCTATTCTAAGAAAACATAACCAAACTTTAAATTCCACTATCTATGAAAAATAGAGCATTGATGTAATTAATTGTGAAAACAATTGAGATTAATTATGGAACTGATGTGTGTGTACAAATTTCAAAGTTTGTTCATGCCTACAATGTGATGCAATATTCTTAGCCTATCTATGAATATGAGACTAAAGAAAAATGTGCGAGCAAGACTAAGAAATAAATGTGCAGATAAAGAGATGAATGCAACAACAATTGATAAATATTTTTGGTGGGTTTTGAAGTTTATCGAAGCGCTTAATTTATGCAAAGAAATTCAAATGAATGAGTAAAATCCTATAAAGCATATTATAAGAAACAGAGCATAAAAATAGAGTATTTAAACTAGAAAATTTGAAAGAGAAAGAGGTTAAATTACACTTGTACGCAATAGGGATCCTCTTGCTACAACACGAGATCTAGTTACTTAAGAACTCGGTGATCAAGTATAAATTCTTCTCATTAAGATACAATCATATCAGTGAACAACTTTTATTAATAGAATAATGCGTACATCAACAATGCCAACATTAATTAAGAAAATAACAAGATTTTAACTATTGTTTTCTCCTAAGTGAAACATATATATAATGTTTTATACAATAATAAACTTGAAAAGCTAAATTTTATAAACTAGATCAGTGAATTAACAATGTACTCTTCAAACTCTATTGAAAATTTGTTTTCTATGATTCACTATCAAGGAAGTGATTCATAGAAATGTTTATCATTAGACATATCATCATTTCTTTGAACTTTTTCCATGCTCACTTGATATAGATTCATCGTGCTCACTTAATATTTTGATCCAATGCTTGTAATCATAAGGTTCGCTCATACCATCTCATAGTTGACCAGTATTTTGACTTTGCCATTGCAACCAATCTATGAACTACTGCTTGTGATAGATAGGTGGAAAACCATGTGGGCATGATTTGGCAACTATTCATGTCCTTAGGCTAATCTGTCCTTCATGGGATCTACTTGAACCTTAGATTCAACCACATAATATTGTCAAGATGACAGAATGTGTTAAATTTCGTAACTCATGAATTAAGTCAAATTTATAAAGAAAAACATATATAAATGAGAAGGTATTAGATGTTTACCTTATTGTATCTAATGTAGCTCTTAATGGGTGATTATTCATAGAACATAAGTGATATGAGTAAGTTAAAAGGAAAAATAGATGAAAAGATGAGTAATAAGTTCTAAAAAAGGATGCTATTTATTTGGTTCAACATTCCCCCACTCTTAGGGTGTTGCATGTCCACATGCATCTAGCAAAATTTCAAAATTTTGACAACATGATCCTCAAAAAACAGTCTCAAAGGCTTTGATTGGGACTTATGCGGGAATACAAAATAATAAAGATATAACCATGGAGATGCAACAAAAATAACACTTCATTTCATTAATATCAAAGAATTGAAATATGCTTACAAACAAAACGGAAATAAACTAGCTCGAGCAATGGTAGCTTATCTCTGAGAAGAGATGTGGCAACTACATACCTATGAACTGTGTTACAATGAGGCTCGAATGCCTATTTATTATTAAGAAACAATGTAAAACCCTAAACATCCAAAAACCTAACCCTAGGAGATGAAGCGCCAAAACTATGGGCCCCATTTCGGTAAATTGGTACATCAATTTACCGTGGTCATAACTTTGGCATACGATCTTTGTTTGATGCACACAATACCTCATTCGAAAGATCTATCTAAAGACTAAAAATTCCAACTTAAAACATGAGTCAAAGACTCATGTTTACTTGTTTTCCAAAAATACATCGTTTAGGACCTCAAAATGACTCTGGATGTTCACGACCTGAAAAACTGCCAAAAATAGTCAATTGTGCTACAATTAAGGAAACTGAAAAACTGAAAGAAACAGTGGTGGGGGTCCAAGTGTAATCTGGAGGTGGCCGCCAATATCCACCTGGATCATTCCTTCCCCCTAGGACATAATGGTCCCCATCGCGTTGAGTGCCTCCATGAGATGGGGAAACTTCTCTTGAACTTGGTCCCTGGTGAGGCACTTGCCTTGGTGTCGGAGTTGCCCAAATTTGACAAAATGATACAGTTGTATCTTTTTTTGATGAGTATTCTTGATATGTTTGTCCATTATCTGGTCATTTTTGGTCTATTCCATGCAGTCTAGGTTTAACTCTATTGGTTTGAATTGTTCTGCAATGTCATATGTGTCCAGTAATGATGGAAAGTATGGTCGAAGGCGGTCCACATTGAAAAATGGGTGCAGGCCAAGGAATGGTGGAATGTTGAGCTAAAAATCATTGTCCCCTACAACCTTGGTGATGTTGTATGACCAATATCGGAGTAGTCAAAGCTTATAGTGGGCCTAGTGAGGCGCTCCTTCGGCAAATGTAGACAAACTATGTCACCCACCTTGAACTTATGTGGCACCTGATGTTGATCATGTTTTTGCATATACTTAGCATTGGATTTTTCCAATATGTCATGGACCTGTAGGTGGATGTGTTGGATGCACTCAATGAAGTTATTAACCCTATCAACTTCAGACTGGACATGGGTTGAAGCTTCCTGAGTAGCTGCAAATGGTATGGCCACATCAATTGTACATAGTGGATCGAATCCCAACCCCACCTGAAAGGGGTTGTGGCTAGTTGATCTATGTACAACTATGTTGTAGCTATGTTGGACATAGGGGAGGCTTTCACCCCATGTGCATGGATGCTTCAAGTTGTACATGTGCAAAATGTGTACGATCATCCCGTTGACGACCTCTGTTTGGCCATCAATTTGGGGGTGGAAAGTCGTGGACTTAGTGAGCTTGGTATCCATCATCGACCAGAGACTTGACCAAAATGTACTTTGGAACTTGTTGTACCGATTTGATATAATGGACTGCGGGATGCAAAAGTGTACCCATACTCATTCAAAGAAGAGCTTAACAATGGCTTCTGCTATGATACTCTTCTTGCAGACTGCCAGAATAGTCATCTTAGAGAATCTATCGATGACCACGAAAACACAGTTATTGCCATGCTTAGTAGAAGGGAGGCTTGACATATAATCCACGGAGATGGATTCCCAAGGTCAACTAGGAGTAGGAAGAGGAGTATATAGGCCTTTCTTCTTGATGGTCGGTTTTGCAATGGCACAGGCAGTGCAGGATCTGATGCACTTCCCAACATGATGTCGAAGGTTTTGCCAATAAAAATAATTCTATAGAACTTCCATTGTTTTCTCGACTCCAAAGTGTCCAACGACCTGACTGTAGTGCGCCTCCCAAATCATCCTGGCACACCTGCTTGAAGGAACAAAAGGGTTTCCTAAGTGACATAATAGTGTATCCTGGAGGTGAAAAATTGGAACTTGCTTGCCTTCTTGGAGATTCTGGTAGGTGTTGCCAAATTCTGGATCACTCTTATACAGATATGGCCACCCCAAAATCTCGTGCCCATAAGAGTCGAGCACAGTGGTTAGCGCAATGACCAATGGTCGGCTAAGGCAGTCTGCAACATTATCGGTGCTTCCCTTCTTGTACTTAATGTTCAAGTGGAACTGTTGCAGGTATGTGTACAATTTCAGATGGTGATCTTTCTACAACTTCCCTTGTGTCAGTATGAACTATAGGGGTAGGTGGTATTTGAGGATGATTGTTTCCTTCTACAAAATGTAATGCTTCCATTGTCGGCATACTTGCACCATGGAATACATCTCTTTGTCATAGCTTGGATACTTTCAGATTGTTTCTAAAAGTGTCTCACTGTGATATGCCACTTGATGCCCCTACTGAGTAAGAACTACACCAATAGCATAGTCGGAGGCATCCGTCTCAATCTCAAATGGTATTTACAAGTCTGGTAATGTGAGCACTAGTGTATAGTAGAGGTGATTCTTCAACTCGTAAAATTCATTTTGTTGGGATTCGAACCAAAAGAATTTTTCTCTCACTCTGCCCTTGGTGACTTGACTCAAAGGCCAAGACCCCAACATGAACCTACAGTAGAAATTGGCAAGACCAAGAAAGTTGTGGAGCCCCATTAGAGTGGTTGGGGTTGGTGATCTGTTATTGAATGTTAGTTTTGTTGTGCTAATTTCAATTACAGATTTATAAACAAATGCTTGTCCATTGCTTCTTGTTCATGGTTCTCTTATGGTGTTTGTGATTGGAAACAGATAAATTTTATCAAGTTTTAAGTGAAAGACATGAACAAAATAGCATCAAAAACAAGTGTTGAACAGTAGCAATTCAAAGTACAAAAGACCATCAATTTCAACACTTAACATAGTGTTTTGATGAAGGATTTCACCCCTCCTGGGCTACATCTCCTTGGTCCAGCTTCCACGACTTGGGCCTTTGTATTAGAAATATGGAAAAAATGATGTTTACAAAGCTCTAATTCTTCTGATACCTATTCCAATGTGTTCAAAATGTTGAAATTGGCTAGGAACACCATTTCCTAAGCTCAATTTGATCAAAAATTTCTTCAGTTCTAACCCAAACTGTTTTTCCCTAGAAAACCTCCACTAAAACTGGAGGAACTCCAGTTTTAGTGGAGGTTTTTTTTGGAGTTAAGGCCGAAATTGGTGGTACCACCAAAACTATCATTGAATTAACCTGGAGTTTAATTAAAGTTAAGAGCAAATAATTGGGCATTAATAGGAGTTAATTAATGCTAATCATTTGGTTTAAGGGCAAGATGTTTCCTTTTGCACTAGCGGTTTAGGCGGAGGTGTCTCATGGTGACATTAACTAACGTACTAGCCGTCGATTCTCCTGACCGCAACCTTAGCTATTACCATCAGATAAACAATGTCACATGCCGTGGGTTCATGGTTTCATAACCACCAAATGGTGTGGACTATTCGTGATTTGGTAAATGGTTTAGTGTTAACGCTGGGGTGTTCACATGGGAGGCTTAGCTAGTGGGCTGACCCTCCTAACCCTAAACTTTAACCGCATTCAAATTCAAATATTCCTGGACAGCAATACATGTTAAGAAATAATGTATGGTATAGCGGTAAGTCTTGTGGTTTGTGTAGTGCAAGTCCTGGGTTCGACCCCCTGTCCTGCCACAAAATTTTAGTCCACTGCGCGCTGAGCCGGGTCCTTTGGGGAGGGACACATGGCGGCCTCTAGGCTTGCCACTTGTCCCCTCATCATTGGACCACCTTCAACCACTAAAAACTTGCCACATCACCACCTGTGAACCCAATAAAAACTTGACACTTGACGAGCTCTGACTCAATGTTGACCACCATTGACCTTTCACAGTCACTTGCCATGTCAGTAGTATGGACTGCTGACTGTGCAGTGACTGTGCATTTCTTTTTAAATTTCTCATGTTTTTCAAAGCACAAAACTCAATAAATTCCTCATACAAACTCATTTTTCAGTGAAACAAGTTGCATTAGGATTGTTTTTCTGATATGGACGTGGTCGTTTAGGTTTTGATCCATTTTGAGAACTTTGATTTTTGAGCTAAATACTGAGTGCCTGAACAACTGGCCAATCTCGAATGACTTGTATCTTGGTTGGGCCACATGCACACCCTGCTCATAAATCATGTACCCCAGATATTAAACTGGGGTCATACCAAAAGTGCATTTCCCAAAATTGGCACATAGCTTGTGTTGTCACAGAGTTTGGAGGACCTATCGAATATGGTGGAGGTGCTCTTCCCAAATTTGGTTGAAGATCAGGATTTCATCTAAATACACCACCATGACTGAGTTGGTGAAGGGTGATAAGAAGATGAAGGTTTCAAGGGCATTCGTCAACACAAAAGACATGCCCAACCATTAGAAAAGGCCCTCCTTGGATTTGAAGGAAGTCTTCCACAAATCGGAGGGTTCGATTGGTACCTGATGATACCCAAACTTGAAGTAAATCTTTCTGAAATATTTGGCACCCTTGAGTTGGTCTAGAAGGTCATCAATCCATGGGATTGGATACATATTCTAGACAGTGATCTTGTTCAATGCCCGATAGCAAATACAAAGTCTCCAAATCCCATTCTTCTTTTTTACCAACATGATTAGGCTCCTATAGGGTGATGAACTTGGCTTGATGTGACCTTTCTAAAACAACTCTTGAATCTACCTCTTGACTTCATCATCCTCCAAAACAAAGCATCGATAGATTGGTCCATTGAGCAGCGATGCACCTGGTGTCAGATCAATGGAGTGCTTGACCTGACAGTGCATAGGTACCCCTATTGGTGAGATGAAGATATCCCTATACTCCTTTATGACCTTATCCATATGTTAATGTCATGCAGAGGAGAGCCTTGTTTTGAGGCCTGGCCACAATATTCTTCTTTCCGTGAGGAGAATCATAAGGAAAACAAATTTATGAGTCTAGGAAATGATCTTACTGGATTTCTTCACAGTGATCAAAGAGATGGTGGTAGGCAGTGCTACCTCTGGTATATTAGACAACTTATTGACCAAAGTAATAATAACAGTACGGGGCCTAGACTCATACACAACATGTTGCTTCCATAAGTATGGTTGTCCTAATAATACATCACAAACTTCAAGAGGAGCAACATCACATAGTACCTCATCCACGAAGGGCTTGATGTTGTAGGGAATGTGTCACTATTGGCTGACGCAGATATCTCACCCTTGGTGAAGCCACCCGATGATGTACGGATGCAGGTGTGTTTTGGTCGATAGGCCCACCCACTTCACAACCTCTACTGAAATGAGGTTCTTTTGGCTTCCCTTGTTGACATTGAACTGCAGCAGAGAACCCTTCACCCACATCTAGAAATGGAAGAGGTGCTCCCCCTCCTCTGGATATTCGAGCTCATTCTTTTGAAACTTGGTGGTGGAAACAGTGGCACTAGGCTCTTCGTCAATAATTTTCTTCCCTTTTTCATTTCCCTTTTCGAGTTCTCATTCAGAGTCGAAACATGCATCTGATTCAAAAGCCTTCAACTCAGCCACCAATCACTGCTTGGCCCAACACTCACTTGTGTTGTCAATGGAGCTATTATGGAACTCCCACAATTTCCCCATATCCTTCTTTGTCTTCGTGGTTTTTTTTCTTTTCTTGCGACTTCGCTGGTTATCCTGGATCTCCCAACTTGGCTTTGTCCTTTTTTTTGTGACTTGGGGGTGTTTTTCCCTTGCTTTAGATTCACAAATCCAAAGTCTCACTTCTTCTGTTTAAATTTCTGCTCAACCTTGACAACGTATTACAGGCAGCACCGAGTGAGGAGATGTCCAGGAATTTTATCTTGTCCTAGATGTACTTGTGTAGACAGCCGCAAAACTTGAGTACCAAATTCCACTTTGATTCCTTGATACCAAACTTTGTGCAAAGGGTATGGAAAATATTTTTGAACTCTGGCACATCTTGGTCCCTTCCCTACTGCAACAAGGTCTACTTTATGTATTTATCTTCATAGCTCCTGACGGGATAATACTTCTCCTTGATGGAATCTCAGAAAGAATTCCAAATGGGTGCGGCTAAGAATAGTGAGGTTTCACTCTTGTCTCTCTTCTCGTAGTAGGTTTCCCACCAATCCTTTACATGGGGGGTGACTTTTAGGAGTGCAAAAGTAATATTTTCTTGGTTGGAAAAGTCATGAATGAAGAAATATCCTTTTAGCATATTTAACCATTTATCTATGGTATCTGCATCTATCTAACCTTCAAATATGGGGATGTCAAAGTTAACTTGTTCCTTAAAAGGAGTGGTGCTCCCAGAGTGGCTGCTGGAAGAAGATTCGTCACCTATGGGTAGCTGCCGAAGGATCTAGGTAAAGTTGTCCATCATTGCGTTCCTCTATCACTCGAGGGCTTCTTTGAGCAATATTTTGAAAGGATCTCCTACTCCCTCATCTTTCTTTTCTTACACCATGGGAGGTCGTCAGGGTTTGCGAGGTTAGCCTTGCAAGGGTTAAACTAGTTCAAGCCCTAACTCCTTATACCCCAACCTCGTTGGGGACATACAAAGAAAAATAGAGAAAGAGAAAATCGCTCTAATACCCTTGATCTGGAATTATGCAAGAACACAAAAAAATCTAGATATAACCATAGAGATGAAGTATAAATAACAATTCATTTCATTGATATTAAATAACGTAAATATGCTTACAAACAGAATGGAAATAAACTAGCTTAGGCAATGGTATCTTGTCTCTGAGAATAGATGTGGTAGCTACATGCCTCTAAATGGGTTACAATGAGACTGGAAGGCCTATTTATTATTAACAAATAATGGAAAGCCCTAAACATCCAAAACCCTAACCTTAGGAGATGAAGGACCAAAACTATGGGCCCCATTCAGGTAAATTGGTGCATCAACTTCCAGAGGTTGAAACTTTGGCATACAATCTATGTTTGATGCGAACACTACCTCATTATAAATATCTATCCGAGGACTACAACTTTTGGTTGTAAACATGAGTCTATGACTCACTTTTATCGATTATCCAAAAAAAACGTCATTTAGGGCCTCAAAACAGATTTAGAAGTTCAAGACCCGAAAAACTGCCAAAAATAGTAAATTGTGCTACAATTAAGGAAACTAAAAAACTGAAAGAAATTGTGTTAGGGGTCCAAGTGGAATAGGTGGGTGGCCACCAATATCCACTTGGATTAGGATTTGATTTGGATATCCAAGTTACTCTTGTTATCTTCCTCTTCATAACAACTAACAATCTAGGATTTTTCATTAGCATCCTAGATTTTAGTCCTTTGACTTTCAGTTGAAGCATTTTGTTGGCCCCCTTGAGTTCATGATTCTTGAGGGGCCAATAATACATGCATTTAAGCATCCTATCATTTTTTTCTCTAAGCATATCATTTTCTCCCTTTACATGCCTTTCTAGTACTTCTAATTCAACTATTTATCCTTTCAATATATTAATAATGTATTGTTCAACAGAGAAGGGGACATTATCATTATGTAAAGGATTATTAGGTATATGATTATCATCATTAAAAGTCTTCTCAAAGAGAGGAGAAAGTTATTTTACCTTACCTTGATGTGCTTCTTTCTCTAAGGCATCAAAGTAGTCATATACTTTACGTTGGAATTTATCAACCTCTGGACTCTTTACCTCAAGTCCTGGCGGTGTTTCTAACTCCTAGACCTCTGTAACCTTTGGTGAAACCAGATTGTTTTCTTTGTCATGCTCCTTGTGATCCTTCTATGTTTCTTCTCATGCTCTGGTTCTTTTATCTTCTACAAACTTTTCTTTTGACATTTTTCTTCTCAGGTTCAGATTCAACAATAGTACTTGGCTTCTTCTCTTTTTTATTTTTGTTGACTGTTTTGGTCATCTTTAGTTCACTCTTCTTTTGTTATTTGGATTTTTTCTTCATTTTAGGCTTCCATTTTGATGGTTCTACTAGGGTATTTGGTTTATTTGGAGATTCTTCCCTTTCAGGAATATCCTGATTTTCTTGTAGCGGACTATATGGTATAATTATCTCTTTTACATATGCAATTTTAATAGCCTTTATGTCTGGAACTGATTGTGCCACTTGTTTTGTGTTTTCACTTTTAGGGTTAGGGCTACCCTACGCCTTCTCCTTCTTCTTTTTTGGACTATTTATTCATCTAACATTTCAACAAAATTATTTCTCACTAGAAAATTTCTCAAATTATCTTTTCTAGTTTTCAACTATGTTTCAACAAGAATTGCCACTATCCCGAAATGATATAGAACTCTAGCAATGTTCCTAGAGTTTCAGTGTATTGAGTTGTGATTCAGTATTGATCAATTTTATTCAATGATTTAGTTGGTCTTCAATGATTTGGTAATTGATTAGCTTACTATTGGAATATTGATCATATTGATTAGCTTTCCAGTGGTTGGCACAATGGTCTTCAGTATTGGTCTTCAATGATTCAATTTGGAATTCAGTTGGTATATTGGTTTGAGATTATTGCAGGGTATGGTCCCAGTTTGAAAATATGATGAAAGGTGGCCTACATGTTTCGATGTCTGGTTGAGGCAGGTGGATCCAGTGTGAAATATTTTGAAATGTGGTACACGGAAGTGCTGAGGGTTGGAGCCTTAAGTGAGGGAGTCAGATCTTCCTTCAAGTAGGAGTCATTAAACTTGATCAAGGGGTAGTAGCTCCCTTCTAGTGGATGATATAGAATGATTTGAGGTTGTAGCCTCCTACAAGTAGGATCCTACATGTAGGAAAGCATTTGTGCTAGTACAGGACCAAGGTGTAATGAAGAATTTTCATTATAATAAGAAAGAATACAAAGACAACAACAAAGGTTGTTTTCTACCACATCGGGTTTCCACCTAAAACCTCGGTGTCTATATGTGATTGATGTGTTGATGTTCCTTGTTGTTTACATGATTTTATTCTTGATGTTGCTCATAGTTTATTTAATAAACTCACATCAGTAACCAATATTTTGGTAATGGATCAAATTCATTGAAAAGAAAATTATAGTCTAAGTAAAATTTAAATTGGGCATGAAATATTGATTCCTTCTCCCCCCCTCTCCCCCCCCCCCCCCCACCCCCTCTATTTATAACACTATATATTTAACCAAGACAAGTGGCAAAGTCAGGGTAATCTACATTGTGAACCAATAATTCCTAAAAGACTAATACTTTGTACTCAAAGGTATACCTAAGTAAAGTAGTTGGGGTTCTTCTAGTGTGTCACCAAGTGTTGTTGTTGAAAAAACACCCTCCAACACAATTCCTACACTTGAATTTTGTACCCTCCTTGTGATCTTATGATATGTCAAGTTTTCCAATGTCACTTTATGTTCGATTGATTTTTTCCAAGTGCTTAAGTCTTATTTTGAGATTTTAAAGTGTTGAAGTCACTTGTTCACACATGGCTATCCTTTGATGAATTCATAAGCATACATATTCCTAGCAAGCTCAGTAGTTGTTGGCAGGCCAACTCATCCATTTTATTTTTAAAATAAAGGGTCCATCTTTAAATTTTGTTTTCCTACTTATTCTGATATGATTGGATTTGTATTAGCTAAATTCTTACATTCTTTCTTTTATCATCACCTTGATTTTTGTTGGTTTAAGATGGGATATTTTTCACCATGCACTTAAATGTCATAATTGCCTTTTAAATTGCTATGGCTGGTGTTAATAAATAGTTGCTCTCAATTTCGAGAAATTTTTTAAATTAAGAGTTGCTACAGAATCACAAATTTTGTAGTTGCTCATAGTTATATTTAAAACACTAATGGAGTATGGGTTATACATCATCATAGTTATTCTCTATACTTATCCTTTATCTCTATGGCACTTTCACTTTCAAATGTTTTATTTCTTATTCATGGTCCTAGCCTAAAATGTATCACTTTGGTTGGTTGTGTTGTGTGTTTTATTTGATTGGTGATAATAATTTATCATGCTATATCTGCTTTGATATGCATCATTTAATGTCCCTTTAATTTCGATGTGAATACATGATTATGGTGATTCATTTCACAGATATGTAGTCATGGTTAAGTACGTGGTCCAATTGACTTGTAATGTTGGTATGCCTCCTCATTTACTAACCTAGATGTATAATTCCTAAGTTTCAACTTGTATAAGCACCAGTTGGTACAGGGTTTGATTTTGGTTCATTGTCCACATTTCAAGGTTGTCCTCATCCTGTCATAAATATGTATTTGACAACTTTCTATTTGATTCCTGGGGGTTTTCCCAAAGGGTTTCATCAAACTATTCATTTTCCCTCATTCTCAAATGTTTTATCACTTGGGGTTACATGTCTAATTTTGATTTCTCAAAGCCTACCCTATATTTCTTGTGATCTATTCTTTGTAACATCCCTCCAGTAGTTTAGGTAGAGCTCTTTGGAGCCAAAATCATAGATGTAGATGAAGAATGTTTATCCATGTTTCGTAAAGTAGGGTGGCAATATTTTTTACAATTGTTTCAGGGGCACAGTGAACAGGTAGTCAAGGATTTTGCTACCTACTTCAATGGAATAATGGCTTATGTTGGTGACCAAGAAATTAAAATCCACTTGTAGCTTGTGGCAACAGCTACCCAATTACCCTTGGAAGGAAACTGTTGGTCCAGAATTGTTCCTATCAAAAACATCCCATGGAAGAAACTGCTAGAAAATAAATATTATGAATACTCCATTAAAGGTATGTTGATTTCATTTCATAAACCAAAATGTCACAACATTTTACATTTAATCCATAGATATATTACCTCTGAAAGTCGTTAATGTGTTGTTTTTATATATCATGTTTGGATCGTGATGGTATTTTTAGACTAGAAACTTAATTTGTCATGTTTTCTCCTCAAAAGCTTGATTAGGATGTCAATAGCTTACCAACCCAAGCATAAAAACCTTGAACGGTATCTTTGCCATCATGGGTTAATTTTCATATTGGTTAGGTATTACTTAGCTCATATTCATGATTATTCGGACTTGTTTCTTGCTTATAATGGTTATAGAAAACCCCCACCATTTGATCATGTTCAATCCTTTGTTGCTACTCCTCTTGGCCCCTCTTCAATTGATACAACTCCACCCATGGTTAAGGAGTTGCAACAAGATGAATGTGAGGTATCTCCTCAAATGAGAGGGTTAGACTCTTTAGAGGATAGCCAAATTAAAGTTTCCAAAATATTGACTTCCCTCCGATCTACTAGGTGTGTATCCAAAGCTCATGGTTCTAATTCCATGGCTGAATCTCCCAGGTTTGATGCATAGCCTGTACAGTCTACAAAAAAACAAGAAATTGGTCAGACATAAGACATGGTGTAAATAAAATGTTTACAAATAAATGTAGCTAGGGCCCAAAGAAATAGTAGTAAAGATCCTTCTGAAACCAATCCTTATATCAACTTGGCAAAAAGTTTTGAACCCTCTCTAAAAAGAAATAAGTCACAATCTCAAGATTCGTCTCCAAATCATGATAATATTGTCAATAGTGGTGATGATTCCTATGAAAACCCTCATTAAGATGATTTTATTATAAACATGTACTAGAAGCAACAGTATATTTTCATTTTTCCTTGTCTTGAACATTAAATTAGTCAATTATTTTATGAAAATAAATATTTGAGGGATGCATTCCAGAGAAAAGATAAGTTGAGTGAAAACAAATTGTCTTATGTTGAAGGTAAGACTATGTCTAAGGCACTGAAATTGTGATAAATTCTCTTAAACTAAAGGTCAAATTTTAGAAACCTTTGAGCACTATTGAGGTGGGGGGTGAATCAATAGTGTCACTTATTATCAAATTTTTCCTTTTAATACTTCACTTACTGAATCATGCATATAACGAGTAACATATATATTATCACATGAATATAACAATGTAATTAGTTAAATCAAGCAACCATGAGAGAAACAAAAACATCAAACACAACCATATAAACCATCACACAAGAGATACAAGATATTTGGTGGAAAACCCTTCACCAGGAAAAAAAAACACCCTTGTTGTTGTTGCGCTACTTTGAATCTTCTATTAAGAAAATATAGTCTTTTTACATATATCACTAACTCTCATCATTCATGATACTCAACCTCATATCTAATCAATTCACTATGGTCAACCTACAGACTCGATTCTACTGATCAACTTGGAAGACTATGTTCTTGGTCCAGGAGGATCCTAAAAGCCCAAATTTTTAAATTCCTCAAAACGTAGTGAAACTAGTCTCAAACCTAATAGTTCATCATTTTCAATCCAACGGCGTGAATGGAACCTCAATCCGTCATCGTATGAAGAAGTTATGGCCAGTTAAAGCTTTTTGGAAATAGCTAATTTTTTTTCAGGCAGAACCCACAGGGACACTTGGCATGCTAACATCAGCAGTACAGATGCTGACATCAGCCATATGGATGATGATGTCAACATGGTGACATGGTCATACGGACAAAGGAGATCAACCAAAGCGTAACACATGGTAGGTGACATCAAAATCCCAGTCAGTGGTATAGACCAATTAGAGCGTGACACATGACAGCCCATTCAACATCGCCATATTTCCTTAAGGAGGTGATAATTTGGACCTTTTTGATGGTCAGTGACAGTGAATTTGTTGCATTTTTAAAATGTCCAGTGACCCTTAAAAATTCGACAAGGAACCAGGTCCTTGCAATACTAAAATAATAAATTTTTAAAAAATTCACTTGTCAGTTGGTCGACCAACGAAAATGGTTGACAATATCTATATTATATATATAATATATATATATATATATATATATATATATATAATGACAATGGTCGGAGGCAGGATTTCAAATTGCTCGGTGGGTCCGCAGATTGGATCGCCAATGTAGGCACATTTCAAATAACGTGTCAAAATACCAAATAGAAACTGATTCCAAAATTACAACAACGAGAAGGTCAGGTGGTGGGTCAACCTCATGACCTTTCCTGGGTCCAATGGCCCCACAATTTTCTACCACCAATGTGCTAGTGGTGCCATATTGGTGGTAATATCGGCCCACATATATTTAAATCACTTCAAACCCAGCACTGAGGAGGAGGTTGCGTAGTGGAGCGGGAGCCACAGAACCTAGCACATGACCTACATGCACAAGAACCAAGGTAGGGGAATATTACCATAATATTTTTGGATCATTCTTGTAGGGAAAATTGCAGGGAATCTAAAAGATTCCACAGAGCTCTAGAGGCCACTTGTACAAAACATAGTCAACTTTATAGTCATTTTTCACGATTGAAGCCAGGAATCCAACTATGCAGTTTGTTTCTTCAGTAGAGGTCTACATTTTCAGGCCATCTTGGAAGCGAAGGTATAAGGTGTCATTTTGTAATTGCTTGTAATATGATTTCACTACCAATTAATGAAAGAAGCCTCCCCACATTGAGCAAGGCCCAAAGACGTAGCCCACACTGGGTGAACTCCATTATCCAGTTGTTTATGTGCCTTTTATCTCATTGTTTCTTTTGATTTCTACTTATTTTATGTGTATGTTTCACTTGGTTATATCCTCTTTTAAAATGCAATTTTGTATACATCCTTGAAGTAAAATATCTAGATCAAGTTTGGTATTAGAGAAGGTCTTCTTGATGTAAGTCACATGAGTGAATTCTAACCAGGAACAAGCTCCAAAAAGGTGAAGGAAAACTCAAATCCTTTGATCCTGAAGCGAGATGTGTAGCATGAAGGCGAAAAATGGTAGATGAGGAACCTCGAATGGAGGAAGAGGGAAATTATCGCAAGATCTTCTTCACCATGGCAAAGAAAGTGGACAAATTGGTTATAGAATATGAGAAGGCAATAAAGCCTGAGAAGAAAGAGCCAGATGATCATGCCTCGGTAAACCATGGAGGTGGAGGAGAAGATCCCACTCCCTCTCCATCTTCCAGTGACAGTTCTTCTTCTTCCTCTTCTCATCATTCTAACATGCATCATAAGAATGCCTCTAAAAATACATGTTTTAAGCTAGATGTAAGTTTTATTTTCCAACATATAATGGAGAATGTAATACAGAGAAGTTAAAAAATTGGATTAGACAGATCGTGGTCTATTGTCGGATTCAACAGATCGAGGATGATGAGGCCAAGATCTAATTATCATCTCTTTGTCTAAGTGGCACTGTGTTGGGATGGGGTCCCCTGGGTCAGTTTTGGTGTAAAATCCCAAATTTTGATGTAAAGTCGATAAAAGGATATAAAGTCTCTGCGAATTGTGGATGTGGAGTGCGTAGTTAGTTAGAAGTCAAAAAGGGTTTTTACCCTCATTTATGTAAACTTGAGGCAGTTTTGGAAGATCTACCCATGCTTCGCGAACCATAGGATTGTATAAATAGGTGTGCCTTAGAAAGTCTAAGGAAAATCTAAGTCTTTGTCTATGGGTACGATGAAAGGAGTATAGAGAGTTAGCACGGGAAAGTAAGTCTTAGAGAAGGAAAATGCTCTACAGCTAAGTGCGCAAAGGCCTAGAGTAGTGTCCGCAACTGAGTGCACGGACCCCTGTAGCTGAGCGCAGGGAAGTTTTGAGTTTGTAACCTTATACTGAATATCAATAAAGAGGATTGTTGGGAAAATTCACATGTTTTATCTATTTCTCTCTATTTTTTATGATTGCGATATATGTTTTAATGAATAATGTCTTTATGAAATAATGATGTATTGATGCGCAAATTTACTGGATCCATCTTAGTAACTGAATGCAATTAATGTTAAGTGATTACACGAAGATCATAACACCTTCTATTAGGTTTATTGAGCACTTGGGTAGATCTGAGTACATACTGATCTAAGAGTAATCTAAGGTGCGAGTAAATAGCTAATTCATTTGTTCAGGGTCTGCAAAAGCCAGTCATAGACCTTCACAAAGGTCTAAAGGCCGTTCGAAGGGAATTGCATTTCCAAGCCCTAAGGGCTTATATATTTGTGTAGAGGCAGATCTAGGGCATAAAAATACATCACATTGATCTCCGGATTTGGAAACGTGGTTCTAGCATCCTCCCATACTGCTTCGGGTGAGACTTCAGTCTACGCTACGTGGATTGATGCCGAAAGGGTCAGTAGTGTAGGGTTTTGTTTGGCACAACTAACTCTAAACCCAGGTCAAGACCCCTTAAGCCAACAAATGGTTCTATTGCAGGGACTAGGATCTACATAAAGATATGTGTGATGTCACATCACTAGAATCCGACCAAAGAGGAAATTGAGAAGTGGTT
The DNA here is from genome assembly GCA_000404065.3 of Pinus taeda. NCBI lineage: Eukaryota > Viridiplantae > Streptophyta > Pinopsida > Pinales > Pinaceae > Pinus > Pinus taeda. Next base: position 232,704 of record APFE030266255.1, on the reverse strand, counting down.
GGATAGGAAGATCCACAAATTCACGGTGCAAGAGAACAGAAATCCGCTCCTAACAAAATAGCAGTGGATGGATAGATATTTATACTCAGAAATACACGAAATTTTCTTCTACACCTTCCCGATTGAACTATATGAGTGGATATCTAAGTTGGCAGACGGCCAAGGAAGGTGGAGCCTTGATGGTCCAATAGTGTGGACTCCAGAGCTAGTGTGGGGGTTGGAAGCCTCTGAAGATAATATTGTGTGCATTGTGGACCGTTGGCTCGATCGATTATAGGAGGATTTGTTATAGAGTTCGTAGTTGACACCTTAGTCAGTTACAACGAAACAAAGCAATGCTTCTTCAAGGGGATACGAGGTAAGTATTTGAGATCCTTGAATTCTTGGATTAAGATGCTCTTGTGTGAAAAGTGGGTTATGCCATTGCCTTGATGTTTGGATCTACCCGAAGTGGATGGAGCTTTAGAAAACAAGAGAAAGAAAGTCCTAAATATAGCCCGTTGATTGGACCTCCTTCACGTGATGACGAGGGAGTGGTACAAGCCTCATTGTGGAGCATTGTCGAGTTGATAAGGTAGGCCTTTCCGTGAATACATCATCCGTCCATGCCATCTCCACCTTCACCTCCATAACATACACCTTCGCCCACACCACCACCACCGCCACCGTCGTTCAATATTTCGAATACCATGAATTTGCTAGTTTTCAAGGGCTTAGGAACTGAGGATCCAGATCATTTTTGGTTTGTTGCGAAGGATATGTGGAAAACACAACAGATTAAGGATGATAATATAAAGGACAAGTTGGTTACCGCTCTACAGGATCACACGCTAACCTGGTACATTAAGTACTGCACCGATAATCCATTGGCGTCATTAGCAGACACTCAGGCCACTTTGAACCAAGAATTCTACAAGCCTAAGTCTGACTCGCAATTAGTAACGGGATTTAAGGAAATCACGATGAAGGTTGGTGAAATGCCCTAGGAGTTAGATCAAAGATTGAAGTGCGTGATCCACGAAGCTAATATGCATCTCAATGATAGTCATCACCATGAGTGGTTTATAGCCTCACTCCTGCCCCACCCAAGGATTGCTTTATCGCAACAAAAGATAGGAACTCAGGTGAAAGCTCTGGAAATCACAATGAGATTACATGAAATGCCTATTCAGGATGTGTCTTTGGGATTCCAACAAATTCACTCGCAGTTGCAGAACTTCTGTTTGGAATTACATAGATTGAAAAAATAAAAGGAGGCCAGGACAGAGGTGCATGAAGAAGTATGGTGCCTCAAGTGTAAGAGCCAGGGGCATGATAAGGATCATTGCCCTGTCTTCGTGAATTATATCACATGGGGGGGGGGGGGGGGGGGGTTCGATGCCCCTGAGGTAGGAAGCTCCAACAGGACCAAGTATGAGGCACACGCTATGGTGTGCTATTTGTCAGGTGGTTGGAAAACATGTCACAGATAATTGTCATTTTCTGCAAAATTTTGTACAGACACCACAACAAATGTTCTATTATTTTTACAAATCGGTGGGACACGATGAGCGCCACTGTCATAGTTATGAATTTATGATGGAAAGGACACCTACGTATTGAATGCAAGCAGAAACTCGGCCTCCAAATCAGGGCATGAATAAGGCCAAGGAGGAGGAGGACCTGGTAGACGTTGTGGACAGGTCATCTATTATAATTGCGGAATACCAGGGCACTATGCAGGGGAGTGTACGAGTTAGACACGCCCGTCATGTTAATACTGAACTCATTTAGACCACACAATTGAAGAATGCCCTATGTTGATATCTAAGATACAGGAGAAGAAGGTGCAGCCTCGGCATCCTACCCAGAACTTATAAATGATAAGGGTCGAGCCCCGGAAAGAGGATCCAAATGTGAATATTGTGTTGAGAAGCATGATCACGACTGGTGAAGATAAAGGAAAGCAACCTGAAGAGGATGGATGTGTCCGCAAGGCCCCAGAAAAGGAGATTGGGTTTGATCTGGGGCGCATGAAGGAACTTTTATGGAGGTGAAGAAAATCTTCGTTGAGGCCTCTACCTCAGGAAGTCAGAATGAACTACCCGAAACTAGCGCGCCTACAAAGGTTGACCCCTCTATGCTTACCACCTTCTTGGAGACTTGTATGAAACTACTGCACAACAGAAAGGCTGTGAAAGGGCTACAAGAATTGATAAACAAGTGTGCTAGTAAGGAGAATGCTCCTGAGGGACATCGCCTAGTCTGAAAATTTGGTAAACATAAGGCAAGAACAAGGTGCAAGATGAGGCTCATCGTACAAATAGGAGACTATGAGATGGACCAGGTTATTTTGGATTTGCGATCTGATATGAACATTTTGCCTAAATAGACATGGAAGAGAATGGGGAGGCTTGCACTGCAGTGGTCTCTGATTCAATTAAGGATGGAGAACCAGTAGAAGATTATCCCTTTGGTACGTCTGCATGGAGTTACCATAGATATAGAAGGTGCTAGCACACTGGTTGATTTTGAAGTAATAGAAATTATTGATGATAGCAATCCATACCCAGCGCCCCTCAAAATTGATTGGGCTATTGATATGAATGGGGTAATTAATTTGAAGAAGCGAACAATGTCGTTTGAAAGGAAATCACTCCACATTGTATTACCATTGGACCCTACAAAAGGACTGCGCTATACTGAACCAGTCCAAGACTATGAAGAAAGTGATGATGATTTGGATTAGATTTACAAAATAACAGCACGAGACCAAGACTGGATTAATCCAACGGCTGATGGATGGATTTCATGGGACTGAAAAATCTCTTGTACATCAGATTTGGATGAATAACTGAAGCACTCGCAGAATAGGTTGCACGAAGTATCTACGTTGCGCTGAAATATGATGACTAAATCATTGCATTGTGTGTCATCAAAGGTAAGAAATTTACCTGATTACAATGGCTTAACTGATGTAGATAATTTTTTGGATACCTTTGAAAGATAAGTACCTGAGGATCATCGCTTTCAAGTGTTGGATTTGGCACTATGCCCTATGCCCACACGGTGGTGGGGTACGCACAAAGGCAACTTTTATGAATGGCGTGATTATAGGAGAATGATGAGGATGCGATTTGGTCACCCAAAAGTTTGGCTGACTAAGAAATACGATGGGAGGAATGATCCACATGATCATTTAGCAAAAGGGACTAAGGTTTATGAAACGGAGCCACAGCCAGAGTGGGTGCACTTATTCTATCACACTCTAGATATAATCCCTATGAATTGGTACCTGGAAATAGAGCTCCTCCACGGCACCACGGAGTGGGATATCTTAAGAGAGGGATTCTTAATGACCTTTAGTTTTGAGGATGGGTTCGAAAGAATTGATGAAGCTCTTCAGGAGGTTAAGGTAACGATCTTCAAAATTCCACATGATCCTTTGGAATTGGTTCAACCAGATTGGAGCACCCAGTTGCGCCATGCGCTAGAATGCTATAATGTGACTGTTGATGGGTAGGATCAAGATCTGAGGAATGTCAATATTCCAGAGGCAGAAGGCCATCGCATGATTGGAGGTCTACAGAATAGAGAATCTAGACATCACCGCACCATTGAAGAATAGGATAACAAACATTGGTATTGAAGCAGAGCCTAAATTTGCAAAGATTGGGGATTACTATGACAATGCCACAATGGATAAGGTTGCCGAGTTGCTCCGCAAATATCAGGATTTGTTTCCTACAAAATTTTCGAACCTGAAAGGCATCATAGGTGACTTGGTCGTGATGAATATTTCCCTAAAACCAGACACGAAGCCTATTAAGAAAAGGCCATATCACCTTAACCCCAAATACAAGGAAAAGGTCCATTTAAAATTGAACAAGATGCTTGAGGTGGGCATCATTGAACTAGTGGAGGAATCTGATTAGGTGATCCAAATGGTGGTTCAAGAAAACAAGCAAAAGGGAGAGATAAGGATTTGCATAGATCTAAGAAAGCTTAATGATGCCTGCATCCATGATCCTTTCCCAATGCCATTTACTGATGAGGTCCTGGATAATTTTGGAGGACAGGAGGCCTACTCATTCATTGATGGGTTCTCTGGATACCATCAGATTAAGATTGCACCAGAGGATAGGATCAAAACAACTTTCGCGATGGAATGGGGTTGTTTCTAGTATACTATGATGTCATTTGGACTCAAGAATGCGTCGGCGATATTCTCTCGAGTAGTCATCACATCGTTCAAGGAGTTTTTTCACAAATTATTGGAGGTATATTTTGATGACTGGATAATGTTTAGTTAGTAAAGTGCCATGTAGCCAGTCTACACCTAATGTTGGATACGTGTCAAAGGTATCAAACCGCACTGAATCTGAAGAAGTGCTTATTATGTGTCCCCTTTGGAATTTTGTTGGGTCATGTGGTGTGAAAGCAAGGACTAATGGTGGACCCTGCTAAGATCACAGTGATAGTCAATTTGGAGGCCCCATGGAGTATCAAACAGTTGCATGCAACGCTAGGCCATACTGGTTATTATCAAAAATTCATCAAAGATTATGTTAATATTACTGCAGCTATGGAGAAAATATTAAAGAAGGACGCTACATTCTGTTGGGATGAAGAATGTCAGCACAGTCTGGATGTATTGAAATAAAACATGGTCACCGCGCTAATCTTGGTCTTCCCATATTGGAAGAAGGAATTCCACGTGCACATTGATGCCTCGTGTATTGTGTTGGTAGAAGTGCTGACACAGGCTGGTGACATCCTATAGAATTTGCCAGTAGAAAGTTTCAAAGGTCGAGAAGAACTACTCAATGACAGAGTGTGAAGGATTGGCTATTGTGTACACGCTCTAAAAATTTAGACACTATCTATTGGGCGGACATTTCAATATGTACACAGACCACTCCGTCTTAAAGTACCTAGTCAATAAGCATGTGTTGGGGGGGGGGGGGGGGGGGGAATATGCAGATGATTGTTGTTATTTGAAGAATATGACTTTGAGGTAATCGTGAAGCTAGGAAGTTTGAATGCAGGACCTGATCATCTATCGTGAATTGAAACAAGGGAGGAGCCTATTAATTTGGAGGAAAGGTTGCCTGATGCATAGCTCTTCGCAGTGCACGTAGAAGGTAATCATTTTGCAGATATTATCCACTTTTTTACTATAGGGACAGCTCCGAAAGGATACAACATTTAGTAGAAGAAAGAGTTAGTAGTGTGCACAATAGATTTCTTTGTAATTACAGGACATTTGTATAAGATGGGATCAAACGAGATACTCCGACAGTATGTGCCTGATTTTGAACAAAATAGTATCCTCGCTGAAGCTCATGGAGGAGATACTAGAGTACATTATGTAGGAAAAGCAACAATGCAGAAGATTTTGTGGTGGCCTACATTACATAAGGATACCAAAGCATATTGTAGGGCATGTGATGCATGTCAAAGAACGGGCAAGCCATCACAAAGGGATGAGTTGCCTTTGAATCCTTGAGTGTTGTTACATCCATTTGAGAAATGGGCTATTGACTTTGTAGGATCAATTCAACCCCCAGGAAAGAAGACAAGGACACACTATATCATCACCGTGATAGAATACCTGACTAGATGGGTGGAAGCACAACTTGTGAAGGATTATACAGGAGCCACAACAGCTAAATTCCTTTTTAAGTACGTGTTAACTAGGTTTGGCTGCCCAAAAGTATTGATGAGTTATTGTGACACACACTTCCTCAATGAAATGATCAACACGCTGACAAAAGGGTTCCAGGTGTATCATCAAACAAGCACACCATATTATCCTCAAGCTAATGGAATAGTTGAGGCCTTCAATAAGATCCTGGAGACTGTGCTAACAAAGATTTTCAATGCGCAACGGAATGGTTGGGATGTGCAATTACCGGCAGTATTATGGGCTTACAAGACTACTTCAAAAAAGTTAATAGTTTAGACACCTTTCTGACTAGTCTATGGCATAGAAGTTGTCATGCATATATAATACATTTTTCTTAGTATACACATAGCATATTTCACAATGATGGTGAACTGCAGAGCCTTGGAAGAGTGGCTCACGCAATTAATGGATCTTAAAGAGGATAGATTCTTGGCCAGATTTCATCAACAAGTACAGAAGGAATGTGAAAAAACATGACATGATTAACACTTCAAGCTGAGCACATTTAAGGTAAATGACTTGGTTTTATTATATGATAGTAAGTTCATCAAGTTTTCAGGAAAGTTTCAGAGGCACTGGCTTGGGCCATATGTCATCAAACAAATTACAGATGGAGGTGTAGTTCAGCTCGCAAAGTTGAATGGAGAACCTTTTCCAAGGAGGGTGAATGGAAGTTGATCAAAGCCATATACAGGAGATCCAGCTCAATGACTATATAATGGCAGAATAGTCTTAGTGCTCTAGGTAGCTAAAAGGGAGTGCGGGAATATAAAATACATTGCCTAGTTTTGGGGACTACACAATAGGGGGGTTGAACGAAAAATATTGATGTCAAAGTACCAGAAGCCGCGCGAAGGGAGTTTCACTATGGATGGAGATACCGCACAATAGTGCCAGATAGTGACCATTAAATTCATTGTTCATGATTGGACAGCATGGAGATGATTAAGAGGAGCGGGTGGGTGGAATTTAAGGCTGAAATATTTGGAGATCTACCGCCAAATCAGCATTAATGGACAGATTTTAGGGGGAACGGTCGGATTGAAATTCAAATTATCCTATAAATTACACGTGCCAGTCGAACAAATAATAGTTTGCACCATTAGAACTTTTGAGTTGTGTTGTCTGTCACTTATGAATCTTAATTTCTTTGAAGATTTGGTCACTAGCCCCATGTTCGTTAATCTGCCCAAGTTAACACAGAAATTCATTCGTGACACCATGTCATGACCAGGCCCTACTGAGACTGCAAGCACTAAAGGAATTGTGTCTCTGAAGGAGCTGCTCCAGAGGTTGTGATCATGGAGGCTCCGGCTCCTCTGCCTATGGCACTGAGGTCACCTAGGCTGGAGCCTACACCTATGAGAGAGACCCAAAAGTTGAATAAAGACAAGCAGAAGAGGTCAATGCTAGTAAGTGAATTGCCTAGGAAGCATTCTACTGCCGAGACGTAGAAGAAGGATAAGTAGCTTGAGAAGGTTGTAGATTTGGAGGCTAAAGAGGGAGCTAAAGATATAGATACTAAGGGTGAAGAGTCATTCACCAAGTTGATGGAATATATCCCTCCATGTAAAGGGAAGGCGACGGTCAACAAGGACCCAGACTCAGAGAAATTCTTCATTCACACGCCCCTGTTGCCAGAGAATATAACCTTCAAAGGTCCGCACCTAGCGCGGGTTCCCCTATAATATTGGAACCTGACTTACTATGAGAGGTTCCCCCACCTTGTGACAGAGAAATATATGAGACGAGTATATTACAAAGACTCTGGTGTCACTGAGTTGGAGTCAGTTGAATGGATATGCGGAGTAGAGAAATCCAGGTTGTTGAATCTATTGTGGGTGCCCCACCACCACCACTCTAACATTAATACCACCTATATACGGCAACTGCTTACTCTAGTGAAAAACGGGTGCTTGTGGCTTGGCGTGACTATGTGCATCATGGATATGCTCATCCACAAGATCACACACCTGCCACATAAGGGCTTGAATCCAGCCAAGGAGTTTGGCGGAAAGGCAAGCGAACGCGACTTGGCGGAAAGGATGAAGAAGAAATTAGAGCTTATCAAGAAACTATGTGGCTATTCCATAACATCCATCAATGATCCCACCATGAAGATTTCTACCCAGATACTAGCCAAAAAAGTTATGAGGAAGTGTCGCACGGATGAGGTTCTGGCACTTGCGATCTCGTTAGTTGCACAATGCACAGAGGGCGTGCAGTTTAACTGGCCGCTCTATTCATGTACTAAGTTCCTTGTGAATTATCGCGAGGCCCAAGATGAGAGAAAGACCTTCCACTACGTGTGGTTGCTGCTCTCCATTGTGCTGGTTGCTTGGGATCTCTTAGAGGATAGCTAGTTTCCTCCATTGCAGGAAAGATTGCGGGAGGTTGTACAGCTTTCCTCCCTCTGGGCCATGAATGACCTTGTGCGGGTCACAGAAACAAATATTTTCTAGGTATTGATGGATTCAAGCTTTCGCATGACCATCAATTAGTGCCCATGGTTGTCTCCGACCGTGTATGAACAACTTTCTGAATATGCTTAGTTCAAGGTAGACTTCCACCATGTTTATATCAGGGCCACGCAGAAGTGGTTCAATCTTCCATACCTAGTTACTGATGATGCCATATAGGAGGTAATCAAGCATTGTCCAATGGATTGGCATACTCTGTCTAACTCAGGCACAGGTACTAGCAAAGGCACAGGGAGCTCAACAAAGAAGAAGCGAAAGGATGCAGCAAAGTAGGTGGTAGAAAAGTTCGCCGCATTGCGAAAGGAGGCGGCCGAAGAGAAAGCCCAAATGGAAAAGGAGTGTGCTACAAAGGAGCAGGATGAACACAAACAACGCAACATCAAACAAAGCGGTAAATCCCCTTTACCTAAAACTGAGGAGAAAGAGCAGTCGACGCAGGGAGGTGGAGGTGATGAGGGGCAGAGCACCCCATTTCAGGTAAGGAAGCATAAAGAATAGCAGCAAGAGGGGTCCCAAAATAAGACAAAGGTGAGTAAACCACAGGTGGATCCCACTACACTAACGGAGGGTGATCTCAACAAGATTGGGAACAAAGTGCATGACACTATAGTTGAACTATTGCAGTAATTCGAGCAATAGTACATGTAATAATTGGGCAGTGTTCAAAAGGATTTGCATGAACTATAGATCCAGACTAGCAGAATACAATTGGGCACAACACAAGTGGCTATCGCATAGACGAGCTATTGGGTAGTGGAAGCCCCGTGCAATAGTTAGAGGGCACAAATCTGGACATTTTGGGTAAAGTTAGGGTAAAGACTCTGCTGAAAATGTGGAACACGAATTATAATAGGTGGAGTCAAAGGGTAGTCCGCCCGAAAATAATGTAAAGAAATATAAATAGAGTCAGCCCGTGCAAGGATCGCGGGCCAAGGAAGGGTATAAATAGAGTGTGGCTCTATGAGGGAAAGGCAGTTCTGTTTTGAAAAAGATGAAATGTAATGGGTTTTAGAAGAAGATAGTCTGAAAGTGTCTGTAAGTCTGAGTCAAGGGTTCAGGTAGTAGATAGAGGCTCTGCAGCTGTGTGCACAGAGGCCTAGAAAGTTCGCAGCTGTGTGCACGGACCCTTGCAACTGAGTGCGCAGGACGGATCAAGATATATGGAGGATAAGTTGAAATAAAGATAAGTTTCTTTTGAAATTCTGCGTTCCTTTTGAGTTGTCACGAATCTGACTTTCATAATTTTTTTTTAATTTAATCTACTTATGGTATGAATGAATGTAAAACCGGGTTCATTTTAATGCGTGAATCAGTTATGTTAGTTAAATATTTTCTTAAAGTCCTGTTAATTTGTAATCGCATCCTCCAATACAATAGCACACTAATAAGAAAGATATAATCAACCTGGATCTGTGTGAATACCGAGCAATGCAGAGCTGTAAAACAGTGCACGAAACCTCCATACTACTCCAAGACATCCCTAGGGTGTGGAAACCTGGTTCCAGCATCCTCCCTTGCTACCTCAAGTGAGACCTCAATCTACGCTTCGTGAGCTGTTGGCGAAAGGGCCAGTAGTTGCGGGATTTGTTTGGCTAAATAACTCTTCTGAACCTAGGTCAAGCCCATATAAGCGAACACGAGCCTAGCACCAAGGACAACTCAGGCTACTGAGCTGGTTAGGACAGTGGACCTTAGGATAGTTGCACTTCCAGAAGGGTCCCTGAGTGCGAAATTAGCCAATGAAAAGATCATCATTAGCACCTTTGAAGAACATCGGCCTCAATATTGCAGTGCTCCCTAACGAGTTTCTTCATGCGCTACGGACAGCAGTGACAACCGAATTGAGATCACGAGAGTAGCTTAATAAGTGAGTACTGGGTGAACAATGAGAAAATGTTCACTGAAAAGATGTAGGCCCTGAAAGAAAGAGATATGATCCAGGTGCAGAGCGCCCAGTTGGCGGCCGTGGTTGCAGAGGCATGAAAAACAGTGTCAGAGTTGCACATACCTGAGGATTCACAACTAGAGGCCAAGATCTGGAAGCTAGTTGCAGGCATCTATGATGCAAAGGAAAAGGCGGCACGAGCTAAATTTGAACTCAATATGAAAATCACAGAGCTGGAACTCAATTCAGAGCCTTCAACTCTACCCGAAGTCAAGGAACATCGCGGAGCTGCCATCAAGGAAGGGATAGCTATTATGGATGTCGTGGTCATTGACTGCATAGATTTGTTTGAATAGGCCATGGAAGTGGTGACGATGCAGGAAGAAGATACCAACCTACAGATATTGAGTACTGAGGTCTGCGAGCTCCAAAATCAGTACGATGAGGTTAGGACGACGGCACGCACCATTGCTACAGCACAACACCTCGCCAAGTTATAGGAAGGGAAGAAGCTCCTTGAACAAATGGAAGTAGCATAGAAAAAATAAGCAGTGCTTAAGGCCATGTTGGATCCTTTGTTGGAAGAAGCCTACCAAGTCTCCACCAAAATTCAAGAAAAATTGGTGACCTTGCAGCTCACACAACAGAAGATCAAGCGAGCCAGCAAAGGACTAGCTATAGAGTAGTTGGTTGAAAAAGTGAAGCAGGAAGCCACGTAGAGCACATATGAAGTAGAAGTTATATAGGTGGAGCTAGGGGATCTTCGCAGCAATATCATCGCACTAGCTGAGTGACTCGAGGGCGAGTCATGACCTTTGTGTTGGGGCCCTGTTGGGATGGGGTCCCCTGGATCAGTTTTCAGGTAAAAGCCCAAATTTTGATGTAACGTTGATAAAAATATGTAAAGTCTCAATGAATTGTGGATGTTAAGCATGTATTTAGTTAGAATTCAAAAAGGGTTTTTACCCTCATTTATGTAAACTTGAGTCAGTTTTGGAAGATCTACCCATGGTCCGCGAACCATGGGATTGTATAAATAGGTGTGCCTTAGAGAGTCTAAGGCAAATCTAAGTCTTTGTCTATGGGTATGATAGAAGGAGTATAGAGAGTTAGCCTAGGAAAGTAAGTCTTAGAGGAGGAAAAGGCTCTACAGCTGAGTGCACAGGGAAGTTTTGAGTCTGTAACCTTATACTAAATATCAATAAAGAGGATTGTTGGGAAAATTTACATGTTTTATCTATTTCTCTCTATTGTTTATGATTGTGATATATGTTGTAATGAATAATCTCTCTATGAAATAATGATGTATTGATGCGCGACTTTAATGGATCCATCTTATTAACTGAAAACAATTAATTTTAAGTGATTACACAAAGATCACAACTCTTTTTTTAGTTTTATTGAATACTTGGGTAGATCCGAATACATACTGATCGAATAGTAATCTAAGGTGCACGTAAATAGCTAATTCATTTGTTCAGGGTCTGCAAAAGCCAGTCGTAGACCTTTGCGAAGGTCTAAAGGCCGTTCGAAGGGAATTGCAGTGCTAAGCGCTAAGGGCTTATATATCTCTGCAGAGGTAGATCTAGGGCATAAAAAGACATCACACTGATCTCTAGATGTGGAAACATGGTTCCAACATCCCCCCATATTGCTTTGGGTGAGACTTCAGCCCCTGCTACATGTATTGATGCCGAAAGGGCCAGTAGTGTATAGTTTTGTTTGACGCAACTAACTCTGAACTTGGGTCAAGACCCCTTAAGCCAACACACCACTCTCGTCTGGTGGGAGAGAAGGTTGTAGAAAGGTAGAAAATTCTTGGGTAGTCACCTTTATTCTTGGTCTAATTTTGTTTCTGCATTAAAAAATCAATTCTATCCTTTGTGGTGTCGACAAAAGGATTTAATGGAGTGGAAATCTTTGAGACAAGGAAAGGGTCAAAATGTACAAAGCTTCACTTAAGATTTTAGAAAACAAGCTTTAAATTTGGGCATTTCACTTAATTCACTAGAAACTATAACAGAGTATATTGATGCTTTACATAGCTACCTTAAGTATTCTTTGTTGTTATTTGAGCCTACTATTTTTTATGCATCTAGTGTGAAGGTCATTCACCTTGAAAGAGGGTGCAATAATTACAAAGAGGATCAACCTAAGAAATCATCTTTCAAACCTCATCATGGAAAGTTCAAAGGAAAAGACAAGAAGGTAGCTACAACCAAGAAAGGAGAAGGAGCAAAGCCATATTTTACACACTGCAAGAAGGAAGGCCATGATGATGAACACTATTGGAAGTTGCATCTAGAGTTGAGTCCAAAGAGATTTGGTGGAAAGGGAAAGAAAAATATGTTGGAAATCATGAAGCAGAACCTTGGATCCAATTTCAGTGACGAGACATAGATCACAACAATGGGCATACAAGTTAACATTTCTCTTCATGCTAATGAAAATTATGAATTGGATGCAAGTACAAGTTCTTCAAATGATTCTCTTTTTAATGAATGAAAGAGGACTAAATTGTTCCACATTAGATTTGTGATGAAACATACTAAAGTGGAAACCTTTTTTGATCCAAGCTCACAAGTAAACTTGATTTCAAAATCCTTGGTTAAAAAGTTAGGGTTGGAGACCAATCCTCATTCGAAACCTTTCCCTCTTGGTTGGGTGTGTGACAAAGCCAAATTACATGTAAACAAACAGTGTAGGGCTAGATTTGTGGTTGCATCCAAACTAGTAGATGATGTTGAACTTGTTGTTGTACCTTTGGATATTTGTGGCATTGTATTTGGGAGTCCATATTTGTATGATAGGAAAGAAGTTTTCTTTCACCGTGAAAACAAGTATCATCTCACGAAAGATGAGGTGGATCACATTGTTAGAGTTCATCGTGCCAATATCAATGTAAGTCTTATAAGTGTAGGTTAGATGAAGAGATTGATTAATTCCAGCAAAGGGTGTGTTATCACTCAGGTTGTTCCCAAAAGTTGTAAGAAAGGGAATACGGCCGAGGTAACCACAGACCAATCCTTTAGATACAGGTTCTAGCCAACCTACATCTAGAGAGGGCTCTCTCTTTGTAATTTAGCTTTGTTTTTAAGGTATATTAGGCTAGTTATGAAGTACAATGGTTTTTGTTTGAGTTTGGATGGTGATATTCAATAGAACAGGAGTGTAAGTTTGAAAAAATTCAATCCATTGGGCTAATGGAGTCTATTAGGATGAACCGTTGGATATGGCTTCTTTAGCAGAGGATGTTACTATAGAGCAAGGTAATCAATCATGGAACAACTTATAGGCTAGAATCCGATGAAATGGAGTCAGTGGTTGAAGGGCAATTAAGAATCCTTCATCATGTTGACAGAGGGAAAATGGATGATTATTGTTAAGGAGCAGTTAAGAATTCCTTAGCTAATATTCAAGATGAAAGAACCAGGGGAAACAAGAGAAATTAAGAATTCCTATTTATGATGATTCTGTAGAAAATATTAATAATAGTAGAGACTGAACACAGAGTGTAAACAAGAAAATTCTGAGTTATTCTTTTTCTCTATTATTTAGATCATGAAACACAGACGATATAACAGACAAGAAAACTATAAAACACAAGTTAGAAGGACTTATTGATCCATAAGTTGATTCAAGAATTCTGTAACAAGTCCTCTGCTATCAATTCCACATTCAGAGAGTCCAGCGATAATGGATTCCAACAGCTTTTGTATTCAGAAAATCTTCAGAGTTACAGCACAGTATATGAAATGCATCACCAACCCCGAATACTTCGCTTAGGGAGGTATTTATACAAAAATGTTACAAAATATCTCAGAGATATAATATCTAGCAATAACTCATTCTACCTATTTAAAAGGAGAAATAAATGATCTTGAGAACAGGGAGAAATAAATGAAGAAGTAAATGTTGTTGTGCTGGCTGTTCAGTTGGTGAGATATGCTAACTGTAGGCTCGGTGAGTCAGTTGGTAGCTGTTTTCCACTGATATTCTGTGTTGCTGCCCCGAATTTCTCGGGTGTCTTCAATTATGATGAGACATGTTTTGATTTATACGCCTATTCTTTGATTCTGTTCACCAGCTTATAATAAATGGTGCAAAACTTTGAACTCTCCAAAGATACCAAAGATACCAAAGATAGGTTCATAGGATTCCTAACATATCTTGCCACCATTGCTCTTCTGGTAACTTATGTCTTTGCAGCTTTCTCAAAATCTCATCAACATCTGTGTACCTGAAGAAGTCAGGCTATACTGTAAAAAGATGTTTCACTTCATGTTCAATATAAAAAAGATTTTCCAAACTGTTGTAGAGGGTTTGGCCAGATGGAAGGGCCTTCTCTCCTAAATTACTTGATGAAGCATTTACTTGATCAGCAGCATGTTTACTTAACCTGTGTGTGTACTCAACTTGTCTCAGCAGGCTTTCATTACTCCCCAACATACTTGGCAAGCCCCTTTCATGCAAAACTGCAAATCTTTCTACAAAAGAATTTATCTCCACTTACATGTCCTCGCACCTTCTCTCCAAATTTGGCATCAAGGTTCTCATGGTCAGAACTCTTTTGATTGTTAGAATGGTGCCTGTTATGTCTCTGATGTCCAGTGCTGCTAGTTCTTCACTGGTCTTGGTATTCAAAAAATGTATTACCCTGTTGGCCTATTCGAGCATATGTCCCAATAAGGTTCTGGCCTTTTGAATTTCAACATGGGCTGTTGCTATCAAGTCAATCTACTCATATATAACCTGAATAGATCTCCACACATTACAAATGGATTGATTAATGTTAGCCCACAAAATTCCTTTGATTTCTCCCAGAGGCTTATCTAAAGAGAGGTCCTTTTCCAATGCCTTTACCTTATTTTCTAACACTTTAACCTCTCTTGTCTTTTCTGCTACAGTCATCTTAGATTTGTCATAGCTTATTTCTAGCTTTTCCAATTTCTCTTTGGCCTCTTTCAACTCTGATACTTGGAGTTTTAATTCCTCCATGGCTTTTATTAATTGTTCTGTGGTCATGGTGGTACTACTGCTTGTTGTTGTTGCTAGGGTACCTGTGGTGATTTCTGTTGTTGATGCTAGGACGGTGGGAGGCACTGCTGTTATTCCCGTAGGAGGAGTAGTTGTGACTGTTGGAGCTATTTCAGGTGGCTGGGAGGTCGAATCTCCTTGCTTTTCTCTTATTGCTTTCTTCAATGCCTGCTCTGTCTCACTTAATATTTTATTCATTCTCATCAGCGAGTCCATCATGTCCTCCTCTACTTTTTTCTACACAACCTTGGTAGTTTGTGGATGCATGGTAGTAGGCAACTTCAGTTGTTTTCTGAGGGCAGCAATGTCCTCCTCCTTCTTCTTTATCAATGCTTTTATGCCTTTGGCATCCTTGGGATCATGTCCCAGCTCGATGATAATATCTTCCAAGGACTTTATCTTGTTGTCCTTGGCTAAAGAAGATGCCTTCTCCAAATATAGTTGAGTAGAGGTGTTGTTCAATGAGTTCTGCAATTTGTGAGCCAACATTGCCTTATCTGCCAATGTGGAGTAGACCATCTCTCCAGTTTGCTTGTGCAACTCTATCTGGTCCATAGGGTGAATGTCTTTGGCAAGGACATCCAGATTTGTTCTAACATAGTCAGTTGTTGATTGTGACTGCTGCACTTTAGGCTTAAAGTGGCTTAAGATTATTTTACCTTCTTTAATGTCGTATGCAGACATTAACCTTTACTGGTTGGTGGGGGTCATTTTGAGAAATTGATTATAAAGTTGCAGCCTCAGTGGGTCATTCTGGGCTTTTATATCTGTCAATGTTCTTTTGATATCAAAAGCTTGCTTGCTTTGCGGCCTAGTGGATGAAACCTCCACACTATGATGCCTTTCTTGGTCCTGCCTGTGAGAGCTGGTGGATGTTTGTATCACCAGGGATGTATGTGGGCTGGTTGCCTTCTCACCTCTTAGACTTTCTATTGTTTCTTCAATGATTTCCTCTTCAGATAGAGGATTAAGTCTTTTCCTTTTTGCCCCTGGTTACTCTGCTGTTCCACTCATAGGTGTGCCTTCTTCCTTGTCTCTTTTCTTGCCTTTTTCCTCATTTAGAGGAGTATGTAAAGCTGGTATCTCTGGTGCTTTGGTCTGTGCAGGGGGAATTTTCCCTTGTTCCTATTCCTTTGATATTGCTGGCTTATTTATAATTGCTTGTTGTTTTGTGCCTGCTACTTCCTTGCCCTTTGATGACCCTATACCTGGTGCACTGATTTCCTGTAGAGGTTGCTGTGAAGTTCCAGCAGAGTATGTACCCACTCCAGTTTTCTGGGGTAGCTTGAAAAATACCTGTCCAAAAGAGTCTAGGTCAAGAGTCTTTTCAAGATTTTTCATAGCTTGTTCCATCACTTCTTTCTGAGTAAGTTGCTCTATCAATGTACCCTCTACCCACTCATCCTGATTGGAAAATTGCTCTATTTCAGGGAGCCTAGAATGTTTATAGGTCGATAGCCTGTATTTTACTCTCTTATCATTTATAAAGCCATTTGGGTCATAAGGTACCCACCAGAAACCTTTCTTCAGTTTAAGTTCTTCCCCCAATATCTTATCAGCATCTGCCTAGGCTTCCTTCTTGTTAATGATGAAGGGGCCTAACTGGTTTTTTATTCTTAGCTGGGCCTTTTTCTTTGCACTGTGAAAGTGAGTTAAATCTGCATTGATAATTTTCCTGAAATACTCCAGTGCAAACAGTCTCATAGGCACGTATTTGGGCAGCTGATAAGGGCACAACTCACAGCCATATATTTTGATTTCGGTGTGATTCTGGTAGAAGTACCAGTCACCTATTCTGTAGTTTTTGGAGAGTTGTAAAATCTTCTGCATATCACCAGAGAGTCTAGGAGGAGGAGTTCTCATCAGTAGAGAGGAGACCGGATGTATAAATAGGTCAATGAATTCACAGTAGGTGTAAGGAGAGTCAGAAACATGGTGGAAGACTGAGGTCCAAAATATCACAGACCTTCTCTCTCCTTTGGAATCCAATTTTCTGATAGGAAACTGAAAACTGTCTGTTTGATAGTATAAGAACAGATGATATATATAGGATGAGTACTCGAAGACTCCTTCTCTATCTAGACTCAAGAATTGGTCATGGATCTTGTTGGCAATGAATGTAGCATAGTCATACTTGACAGCAGGGGGCTGTCCTGGAGTAAATATGGACAACAAAACTAATGTGGTCTCATCAACATACTCACTTGTCTTAAATCCCAGGATATAAGATATCATATCAATAATGAATTTTCTAGCTCCATTGAACCATACATCTACATATGGAGGTGGGCCTCGGTGTTGGTAGTCTGGTTTCATAAACGTTTCAGTAATCCGGGTTATCTCTGAATTGGGCAGTTTGGGGCCCTGATCAAGCAAGAATCCCATAGATAGAGGAGACAGAGGCTGAGTGGGTTTGAAGTGTAACATCTCATTGATGGACTCAAGAGTTATATAAAAGAGGACAGTTCCAGTGGGAGTCATAACTGCTCTCTGGGTAGGTTCATAATTGGCACATCATAGATGGATAATATCAGGGAATACATTAACTGAGGGGAGGTAGTAGATGGGCAGGTTGGATTCCCATATCCCATAGAGATCAAAGTCAGTTAGGTGACTGTTCCTATTTTCACAAAATGCCTGAAGGTGGTTTTTGTCACCAGTTAAGTCTTGGATTTGAAAATCTCTATCAGCCAAGGGCAACCACTCCAACTCTTTGTGAGGTGCGTTGAGGGGCACAATGTTCAGGGCCACCGAAGCTTCCATTACTGGTTTATTGTGTTTTTAAATTGGAACTCGGGTTTTTATGGCAAAATCAGGTGAAACAATAGTTCTGGGAGTCCTTTTATGAATAAAGCGACTCTTTTCAACTCGAATTTGGCTCCTCAGGTAGAATTTTTGGCGGAAAAGCAAAATTGCAGGTTTCCAGGGCAAAACTGAATAAATACCTGGATTACAGATGGCAGCTGTGTTTTTGCAGGTCAAATGGTGGACTGTAGAGCAAGACACTGGAGTTTGTTGGCCGGGTGATGGGATAACTGCTTGAACATTCAGCTGCACGTAATTTCCATGCAAATAGCTCCGCAAAAGAAACGAATAAAAATAGGTGAAAATGACATTTTCACGCCTTTTTGACAAAATTTGGCTTTCGCGGGACCTTTTAGCACTTTTTGGTTCGATGACGTCAACATGATGGGATAGTTTGTTACGTAGCGGAGGGTGATGTGGCGGTGACACGACGATGACATCAGCGGGGAGGTCAGCGGGTGGTAAATGGTATCGGCCCGCACTGCTTTTGGGCTCAAGCGGTTTCGGGCAGAGGGGCACTGAGCAATGCGTATGGGCGGTACGCATCCCAGGTACGGGCGGCAATACCACAGTTCCCCGGGCGGTAAACATTGGCAATGAAGGGGCTAGCGATATGCGTGGGAGCCATCCGATGGTAGGGCGCTGATCGGACTATTGGCGCTCTTCAAAGGCGATAGAGGATTAGGGCGCGGGGCCCATACTATATTTTTGACGTTTTATATTGCATCGGGGTTATTTGCTATTGGTTGCGGGGTTGGTTTAGATTATTTATTTAACGTGAGGTTAATCAATTATTTATATGCGCGGGGGGGATGGTTATTGTAAGGTTTCAAATAAACCTACAATCCCGTTTAAAATAACAAAATATGGCTACAGATTAGCCGGGGCGGGATAGTAAATATTTTGGGGTTTTTATATGTTACTATAATATGGGCAAGGGGCATTAGGATAGGGAATTATTATGTAATGTTAAGGGTTAGTATGAGAGATATATTGAAAAGGAGCGCTAAGTCATTGAGTTTAAAAACTTAGGCTTAGGGAATGAAAAGGGTTTTACACAAGAAATGTGACTTCTTTGCCTTTAAGTAAAAATAGAGTTTTACGTAGGCTTTTTTATGAAATGGAGTGATCTAGGAGTATTGAGCAGATCTCAATATCCTTGGGGGGAGGTTAGTAAGTGATTATGGGAGAAGTGTGAAGGGAAGTTAGTCATGCCTCACTTGATCTGTAACCAAACAGCTGCCATGGTACTTATGATATCAGATAAATATCTGTGAGAAACCAAATTAACCATAAGCAGGCTTCTGCAACACCAAAACTGCCTACCCAACCTATTATGCCTAACATTTTTTCTTATTTTTCTATGGGTGCACTTGGACTAGCAGACCCTTTCAATCTTCTTTTCTTTTCATAGGAATCCTATCTAAATCTACCTTTATAACATCCAAGGGCTCAGATTTAGCAGTTGAGCTCCTTTGCTTCTCTACCTAGCTATTCACCTGCCAATATTGAACAGTTTGGACAGGTATGATTTCTCTATCTCTAAGACAAGTAAATTCAAACATGAACTGGCCAAGATTAAACTGTTTGGCCATTCATCAATGGTTGCATGAATCAACAGTTGCATACCATCAGATCTTTGCAAAAATAGAACAGTAGTGGCTTTTTGGACTTGCACACTTTCATGGTCCTTTGTTTGGGGTTCATTTCTTTCATTTTCTTGACCATTTCATTCTTTTTCCCTTTGACTTTTCTTTTAGGGCATACCCTCTTTACATTTTTTTTTTTACTTTTTTGATTTCTTGGGAATATGGAAAACCTTCGCAACCAGCCAAAGGTATGAACATATTAGATCTCTTCAATATCAATCATGAAAAATGACAGCTATTGGTATAGGAACCTAACAAGGTGCATGCTCATGGTTATGAGAGCAAAAGATGTGGAGGCATCTGAAGCTTTCTAAGGTTTTTATACCACTCATAAAAAAATAATTGTATGAAATTTCTTCTAACTATAACTGGATTTTTTAGGAACCAAGTGGATTTCCTCAAAAGTGTGAGATCCAACATGAAATTCACTTGCAGCAGGACGCTCCTTTACCAAATATTGGTATGTACAGGTTTTCATCCATTGAGATGCAAGAGATAAAGAAACAAGTACAAGAATTTCTGAACGAATGGGTCATAAGGCCAAGTTCTTCTCCATGCAGCTCACCCATCGTGTTGGTTACAAAGAAGGATGGAACATGTAGGATGTGTGTGGACTATAGGGAACTCAAAAAAATAATGATGAAGAATTGGTACCCTCTCCCTCGCATTGATGATTTATTAGGTCAACGGAAAAATTATGTCTATTCCACAAAAATGGACTTTCACAGTGGTTATCATCATGTCAGGGTTGGAGAAGAGGATGTATGGAAGACCGCATTCAAGACAAAACAAGGGTTGTTTGAATGGCTGGTGATGTCATTCGAACTGCACAATTCTTCGAACACATTCATGAGGGTGATGAATGACATTTTCAAACCTCTTATTGATGATTTTGTACTTGTGTATCTTGATGAAATTATTATTTTCAATAGAACATGGGAAGATCATGTGATTCATGTTAAAAAGGTTCTTGATGTTTTGCAAAAGAAAATTGTATGTCGAAATGTCTAAGTGTGATTTTGGTAAGACCTATTTGGTTTACTTGGGTCTCATTGTTGGAGGTGGACAATTAAAAATAGGTCCTTATAAATTTGATGTGATTGTGAAGTGGCCTAAACCCACCAATGTTACAAAGGTTCGTAGCTTTTTGGGTGCAGTACAATACTGGAGAACGTTCATTGCCAACTTCTCCTTCATTGCATCCCCCTTTCATGCATTGATGAGTGTGAAGCAAACCTTTTAGTGGGGAGGAATGCAACAGAAATTGTTTGATATGTTGAAAGAGAAGATTAGTATTGCCCCAGTTTTGGCCTTACCTGACCTCCAACAACCTTTTGAGATCGAGATAGATTCCAATGGGTATGCCATGGAAGTTGTGTTGATGCAGCAAAGGAAACCTGTATGTTACCATTCGAAGACATTCTTGCAAGCTAATGCTAACTATCCCACATATGACAAGGAGTTGTATGCCTTGGTCCAAAGCGTGAAGAAGTGGAAGAACTATTTGATTAGCAAGGAGACCATCATTCATATTTATCACTAGCCCTTGTAGTACCTCTAGTCGCAAACCAAGATTCAACAAGTACGTCATTTCAAATGGATGGGGTTTGTTCAACAGTTTCACCTAGTAATAAAGTACAAGAAGGGCACTAGAAACAAAGTGGCAGATATGCTTTCTTGCCCTCCTATATCTGCATCTATTGTTTTGCAAAATGCCTCTTTATCTTTTGAAAGTTATGTTGAACAATATGTTGATTATGAATATTTTAAGGATATTTATACAAATTTGACTCATGGATCATATGTATACAATTACCATTTGCAGGTAAAATGGTTGTACCACCTTGGAAAACTTTGTATCCCCACCAATGAAAGAGTACATGTAATCAGAGAGGCACATACCTCTCTTGTGTCAGGTCATTTTGGTGTAGGAAAAACTTTGTGTCATTTGTAGAGCCTTTGTTATTGGCCTCACATGAAAAACATCATAACAATATGTAAAGGGATGTGTGTTGTGTTCAGTTTGCAAGGCCACTAATAGAAAATTGGGGCTCTACACACCACTCCATGTTCCAATTCGTCCATGGGAAAGTGTGTCAATGAATTTTGTTGGTGGTTTTCCATTGTTTAGGAGATGTCATGACTACTTGTATGTCGTTGTGGATCAATTTAGTAAAATGTGTGTCCTCATGCCTTGTAAAAAGTAGATCAAATATTGCAGACTTCTCATCTCTTCTTCTAATTTGTATGGGTCCACTTTGGTTTCCCACATCCATAGTGTCTGATCAAGACTTTCATTTTCTTAGAGAGTTTTGGACATGTTTGTGTCGAATGATGGACACCAAGTTGAAAAGGAGTATGGAATTTCATCCATAGACCAACGGGAAAACAAAGGTTTTCAATCGCACAGTGATCATCTACTCCGAGGCTATTATTGAAAGCATCCCATGTTGTGGGACGAGCAAATTCCTTATGTGTAACATGCATACAACAAGGTTGTGCATTCATCCACTCAGAGCTCACCATTTGAGACATGCTTTGGATATTTTCCAAAGATCCTTTCTACATGGTATTTGGGAGAGATGAATATTCCAGTGAGAAAAATGACAAAGACAAGGCATGGAAGTTCATTCAACGGTTTCAGATGATTCACTGGGAAGTGCAAGAGATATTGGAGAAAATTCAAGCTCAATATAAGGTTCAACATGACAAGCACGAGGTTGATCACCAATTTTATGTTAGAGACAGGGTGTGGTTCCACATCAACAAAGACAGAATGAAAGGGGAAGGAAAGAAGTTGAGACAAATCTGATATGGTCCTTTCACCATATTAGAGAAGATTGGAGACAATTATTTTCATCTCGATTTTCCAACATACATGCAGA
Organism: Pinus taeda; assembly: GCA_000404065.3. NCBI lineage: Eukaryota > Viridiplantae > Streptophyta > Pinopsida > Pinales > Pinaceae > Pinus > Pinus taeda. The sequence continues at coordinate 210,295 of APFE030266255.1, read as the reverse complement.
TATACTCAATCGTGAATGTTGAAAACTTAAAGCTTTATGAGCCTCATTTTATCATGGACACTAAAGAGGTTTGACAAGTTCCTACAGTGGATGGGTTTGCACCTGAATGCTTAGATAAGCTACCTGACGATATCATTTTTCACAGGAGAATTAGGACTTCATGACGAGGAGACGTGGAGTACCTTTGTATTTGTTTCAAAGAAATGCATCCAAGTAAGTCCTATTTTATTGAAAAGGAGAAAGTGAGGGAACAATTCCCTCACTTTCCAATTGACTGATAAAGCTTTTGGTGGTGCAAAAGCTCATTAGTGGGGAGGAATGATCTAGGAGGATCCTAACAAGCCAATTTTTCAACGTGCTCTAAATGAAGTGAAAATGGCATCAAATCAAAGATATTGTCATTCTAAATCCAACCGTGCGAATGGCACCTCAATCCAACATTGTATGAATAAGTTATGGCCCGTTGAAGTTTTTTGGAAAGAGCTAAATGTTTTGCAGGCAAGACCCACAAGGACACTTGGTATGCTGACATCAATGGTACAGATGATGATGTTAGTAGGCTGACATGGGTATATGGACATAGGAGTTCCAACTAGAGCGAGACACGTGATAGGTTAAGTTAGTGTGACATCAACAACCAAGTCACATACAAGTCAGCCATATGGACTAATCAAATCATGACATGTGGCAGCTCAGTCAGCATTGCCAGATTTCCTTAAGGAGATAACTTGGACCTTTTCAGCAGTCAACAACGATGAATTTTTCACCTATTTAAAATTTCCAATGACCTTTAAAAAATCAGTGGAAATTGGGTCTTTGCAATATTAAAATAATAAATTTTAAAATAACTTAGTTGTTGGTCGGTGGGGGTCAAACCCCGCCGACCAGTCGACAACGACAACAATGGCGATATATATATTATATATAATATAATCTAATATATAATATAGCCATCATTGTACAATTGTTGCCAGTCGAACGTAATTATATTAATATAATTAAAATTCCGATGGTAGGAGTTGAACCCGCTTGGTAGGTCTATTGGCTGGTCCGTCGGCATCGGCACATTTCAAATAACATGCAAAAAGACCAAATGGAAATTGACACAAAAATTAAAACAGGGAGCGGCTCGAGCAGTGGGTCGATCCCGTGAACTCCATCATGTCCAATGGTCATACAATTTGTCGCCACCAACATGCCAGCAGTGCCATGGTGGTAATGTTGGCCCACATATATTTAAATCACTCCAAACCTAACATTGAGGAGGAGGACGCATTACAGAGAAGGAGCCACAAAACCTAGCACAGGACCTTCGTGCATAGGAATCAAGGTGGGAGCATATTCCTAGAATATTCTTGGAATATTCCTATAGAGGAATATAAAATATTCCCTACAGCTCCGGTGGCCACTTGCAAGGAACAAGGTAGACTTTATAGTCATTTTTCATGATTTTTTGCCAGGAATCCAACTGTGCAGCTTGTTTCTTCAACGGAGGTCTACATTTTTAAGCCATCCCTAGATTTGTAGGTGTAAGGTCTCATTTTGTAATTGCTTGTAAATTGATTTCACTACCAATTAATGAAAGAGGTCTTTGCACATTGAGCAGGGCCCCGAGACGTAGCACGCACTAGGTGAAATCCATTATCATGTTGCTTGTGTGCCTGTGATCTCATGGTATCTTTTGATTTCCGCTTATTTTATGTATATGTTTCACTTGGTTACATGCTCTTTTAACATTCAATTATGTATTCATGCTTGAAGTAAAATATCTAGATCATTTCTCCATGGATCTTTGGACTACCATCCACTGAAATCCACCATAATCAATCGATCCTCACCCAACTCTGATTGGATTGAGAAATTGTTCCTTTTGCTAAAACTTTGCAATCATTTCTCCACATACATAAAGTCACTTCTCCTCTACTCTATGCAAACCTCCTTTCTTTCAAACTGGACCCCAGCATTTTCTGCTCTACAATACGGCCTCTGGCAGTAAGACAATATCATCAAATAAAATCACACCATAAATATATGCTCTCACACAAGCAAAATAATGGCCATAATCCATCCATCGAAAACTGAATAATACATCAACCATCAAACCCTTACTACTAAACAATTGCTACATAATACAATAAAAAAATAAGACACTATGGCTATGTTCCAAATGCATTAGCATCTCCTGCAAAAACAAGTGTGAGAGTCACCAACAAAAGAACTATCCAGCACCATACAAAATCTCTTCAAACAATCTTTGCACTAATAGCGTCAAATCTAATCTATTATGTAGCCTTCTCTTGCACACATACATTCAACATCCAACAACCAGCTCCAAAATGATAAATATAAAACATATAGGGCGAAATTGAGCTTGGGGCTAGGATCAAGTGTTAACAAATTGGACCAAATCAATCCACTAAGACCACTACTTGTGCACTAAATGAGTTCACATCATTGGAGGACATTTTCAAACCATTCCTGATGTTTACAACTAATTCTCGAAGCCTCTAGGAATTTCTATGCTAATTTCCTTCCAGTTTACGTGAGGAAGGAAGAGAAATTCTTGTGAAAATCCTCAGTCGCATGCATAACACTATGAAAACTTGACTGAAACCTTCATTCGCTCCCATATTCCTATTTTCCAAAGGCTGGAGCCTTTCATTCGCTCCCACAGGCTTTCCTCCATGCGACTAGGGCTAAGGATGAATAAAAACACTAAGCCTTCAGCTCATAACCTCTGCCACCTACTGGATGCTCTTCTTCAGATCCTATACATGCCTCCAAACCTATGACATAACTTCTAACACACCTGCAAGTGGATCAAACATGTCTTCCAAGTGACCTACCAAGTTGACCTAACAGGACCAACAAACAAGGTTGGCAAGAGGGCCAACAAAAAGACTGGCAAGAGTGTCAAAAATTCCTACACTCTCCAACAATCATCTCCACAAGCTGCAACACCTATGAATTGACTGGGAACACCTTTGCAACATCATCATCATCATCATGAGGCTAACACACTATTACAACAAGTCATATCCATGAGTATAAGCATGAAGACCTAGATGAAGACCTAGTTGGCAACTCAACTAGTGTGCCATCAACCATCAACCATACCAATGCCAACAACTGACCAACATGAGTGACATCATACTATTGAGATCAATTCCAACACAATCATCCCACTTCCAACATAATCAACTGCAAACATGCTACAATGAATGGTATCTATACATAAGCTAGGCTACAAGGGTTGACATCAATGCCAACATTGGCTAGCTAGATCCATGCACACCATAATGCCAACAATATCCCCCTTTGGCATTGATGGAAACCATACAAAAACTCCAAACCAACATCCTCTATCACTCCCTCTTTGACATCAAAGGAAAAGGGTCAACTCCATTTGATAAGGCAATAAGAACTGAAGAACAAACACTGGAGCAATACATCTTTACATGGCTGAAAAATGATGTATACCAACCAATAACCATACTCTCCACATCAGCAGCAAGTAGCACATATAACCAATCAAATTTCATAGCAGTATATCCAATCAAACCCCTCTAGTAGCAGCACAACAATATTCCAAAATTAGGCAATCATACAAGCATCATATGCAAAAACATATACAATAATATGCACATCAAGGCACATTAGCCATCTCCATAGCAACCACATAGTAGCAACCTCCAAACATGTATGAACATGACATGAGGCCAAAAACCCCAATTGTTATAGCATATCATGAGGTATAGCATGAAACCTCCAAGAGGATCATAATCCAAACAATGTATGGTTGAATTAAACAAGAGAAAATGATGCCCCCCTAAACACGTGTCATCTCTAATATCATCTAAAGGTTGTAGTGAATCACTTCCGCTGTAGGAAATGCTTCCTTGACACATAGAAGCACCATATAGAGTGAGACTCCACATGACCATGACTCATATGACATATACAATGATACATACATGGTTGTAGCAGCATCATAAAAAACTCATACATGACTATTGCATTAGGTAAAATTAACTCAGGTTTAGAGTCAAGGTTGACCAGGTTAAATAGTGATGGTTTTGGGGCACATGGTAGTGTGTACACATGTTTTTTTGCCTATGGTATTGCATGTAATGGATCTTATACAAGGCTGGAAAAACTTCATTGTAATGTAGGCCAGGGAAGTAAGTGAGGAAGGCTCACCTGGATGAATTGGCCAGGGTTTTGGCCAAGGCTAATGAAATTTCATTAGGTTGGGTTTTTCCTCGGATTTGGGCATTTCCCAAATAAATATTTTTGTTGGTTATTCTCTTATTCCTCTCGAAAAATCTCCATAAATATGTTTTGCTCAACAACAATTTTTTTCTTTTAACAACTGGTATCAAAATTTTTTTGGCTTTAGAGGGACACTTCTATTGCTAAGGGTTATTTGGTTTGGTGGATGAAGATATTGATGCAAAGTTTGTTTACAAATCTAGAAGAGAAGCTAAATGAAGATGGACCTAATTAAATCAAGTGTGAAAGCGATTGTTGGATCGGGCCCAAGTCGACAATGAAGGTGAACAATCTCCTCAGAGTAGGCCAAGGTCTTGAATTTTGGGTTGGTTAACTTGGCCCCCAATGAAAAATTATTTGCTGCCAGAACAAGGTTCCATAGGTGCTTAGATGGGCCATTGCACCATCAATGGAGAGTGAATGACCTGTGTTGAAGCCTGAAGGGTGCATGTTCATAAAAAAATTAGAGTGTGCCTACCACAAAAGGGCTTTAGGTGACGTCAGTGTTGAGATTCCATGCATATCATATCAATGGCCATAAATATTGAGTGAGGTTGGGTGGAAATGAGTGGAAGTTCAGTAGTGGCTATAATCTTGAGCATAGTTGAAGGTGGCTTTTTTTAGGTACAATTCACAAGATTTTTTTTGGCTAAGTTGACTTTGTCAGTCACACTAATTGATCTTGATGGAGTGTTAACTGCATAGTGGCACAAGGAGAGAAAAGAGAATAGAATCTGGATCTAGTGGATAACTGAATGTATTTGAGGATTTCTTACCATGAACGATATAAATAAGAGTATATTTTCGCAAATCTGTGGTTTCTATCTCAAGATGAGAGAAATCATGCAGAATATGCTTGATCAAGCAGTGGAGGGCTGATGGATGACTATGTGCAGAGGTATGTTGTTCATGGGGGGTGGAAGCCAACATGCTGTGGTAAGAGTCATGAAGCACCGTGAGTAGGTGGAGTACTACAAATAGGCAATGTTGGCATAGGAGAGATCTAAGTTTTATTTATTTAGGACTGATGTTGATCATGGATATCATGACGAGCTTCGACTCTCAAAATGGTTATGCCAAGATTGAGTCAAGAAGAACCTCGCTCATACATGTGAGGTTGGGTAGTGAATCTGGTATGAGGAAATGTTCTCCATGTGGATACACAATATATTGTTGATCGACACCAAGATCTCCGCAATATGCGGTAGAAGAAAAACTTCTACATGCATATTGATTTGTTTCTTTAATGGTGTGAGATCCATCATTGAGCCATTTGCCTGGAAGATTTCTTCCAGTCGTTGTGTGCAGCTGGATTATCAAGTTGTATATGAAAATTGTGTGTAGCATAGAAGAGTACCCTGCAGTGTTTTAAGCAGAGAATGCATAACCTGTGTGTGGGATAAAAGTTGAGTTGTGGAATGGTAAAGCTAACCTATCAATTGGTCAGCGTGTGAAAAATGTTGGAACGTTAAGTGGGGAGAAATCTTACATGAAGCATGCCTGCATGGAAGGAGGAGTGACTAGTGTGTAGACTATGTGGATTTGTGTAGAACATGAGAAAATATGGCCAGGGTATCATTCGAGAGTATTAGGTTAAGGGAGTGCAAAGGCAAGAGGATGGAAGTGGATAGCAACAAATTTGACAAAAAAAAAAATTGTAAAGAAAAAATACAAAATATTATAATGGAGTCAAAATATTTTATTGCTTGTAAATCGGCATACTGCTATAAGACCCGGTAAGGCATGCGTACCCCTATGTAATCACCAGTACAATTTGGGTTAGTTCTAGGTGATAGGGAGGGATGTCGAGTTAACATATACCATGGTATAAAATTTCAGGGGGGTAAGGGCTAGAGTGAGCAAGGTTGTCTCACTTAGAATTTTTGGCTAGATTTAGTTAAGGAACCCCATCAAGTTTAAGGGGGGAATTGTTAGGTAAAATTGGCTCGAGTTTAGAGTCAAGGTTGACTTGGTTAAACAATGATGGTTTTGGGGCACATGGTATTTTGTACCCATGGTTTTCTACCCATTTTATTGCATGTAATGGACCCTCTAAAAGGCTAGAAAGACTTCATTGTAATTTAGGCTAGGGAGGTGAGTGGGGAAGGCTCACTTGGCTGGGTTGGCTAGGGTTTTGGCCAAGGCTAATAAAATTTCATTGGGTTGGGTTTTTCCTCGGAGTTGGGGTTTTCCCAGATAAACATTGTTGTTTATGGTTTATGATTGTTGTTCGTTATATTATTATTCCTCTTGGTAAATATCCATAAATATGTTTTTCTCCATAGTAAAAAAGAAAAATTAACATATTACATGACCTCATGACCCATGACTCAAGACCAAAATATAATACAATACACGTGCGTGGCTCTATGAGCATATTACATAGATTTTCAATGAATTGCATTGCTGCTATAATCATCTCCTATGGACCAATGACTCAAAAACATGATACATCATGACTATTACATCATCATTATCCCATACAAGTGGCTACAAAATTAACACATGATACTCCTCCATAACAAGCTTATCACCATGATGACTTAATATACAAATTATTGCACCCTATATCAACATAAAATGATGAGCCAATAATGAATACATGGATGTAAAATCGTCATATACTAGCTCATACATGTCTGGTCCATGTTTCAAGTCATCTTTGCACATGGTTGAAACAATGATCATATTTTATGCATGACTGCACATATTTTCAACCAACTTGTTAGTGAAACCAAAAGCATATATATGGCTGAAAATTCACTTTTTTATACTCATTAGAAGACATATAGAACTTCTACAATCACATGAGTGAGAAGAAATGAAAGAGATAGAATAAATCATGAATTTCCATACCATGCCTAGCTCCCCCTGAGCTCAATATACCTCCAATAGATAGGTTGATCACGTGGACCTGAATGTGCATGAGGCTCAAATGAACTCATCATATGTTGTTTCAATAACTTGTTCTCATCAAAATATCATACTTCTGATATATGCTCCCCCTGAGGTTATGCACCTCTCATGAACGTTGCAATCCTATATAAACATGCAAGAAATAATCATGGACTACAGGAGGGGATGCTCTTCACTTCTTGAAGAGTTGTTGCTTCTTCTTTCTCCACACAGTCTTTGGTTTCTTCTTTTATTTCTTTGCTTGCTTCTTTTCTTCCTTCATTGGTTTTCTACTAAGTCTTCTTTTTTTTTACTACTTTTGTCGATTTTGGCTTGAGTAATGGGCCAACAAACAATCTCTTTCCATATAGCCAAAATTATGGCACGTATAACACTCCACATGGAAAAGAGGATCAAATCTCCTACTTCTCCTGCCATATATAAACCTTGCATGAAATGTGCTTTACATCCATTAGTTAGACCTGCAATCTATTGCCTTATGGACAAACAGGTGACATGAATAACAATAACCGTAAAAATCATAATTATACATGTTGGCCAATCTCCTAATTTGTTGATATTGTTGTAATTTTTGCTGATTTGGTCTATATGTTCTTCTCCAACAATTAGCTGCAACATGTCTAAACTTTAGAACAATTGTATCTCATGCATCAA
>APFE030266255.1:171949-200310 GCA_000404065.3 Pinus taeda | reverse complement strand
TGGAGAAGCCAAGGCTCATTACAATACTATCCAAGCTCTCTCCAAGATAGTCTTATCGGAAGCTTGGCTGACCAAAAAGCCTCTACAATGAGTTATGAGGGACTATTTATAGCAAAGGGTGGGGTGACCCTTGATATTCCCCTTTTTGATAGTTCAACTACCCTCACGACTCTTCATCTACTCTATGCCTATTACATCCAAATATCACAACTTGACTTACACTTGAAAAAACATTACATTACAATGCACATGTACCCATGTGAGAGAAATGGCTTGAGCAAGCCATGCTAGACATCACTATGACTTAGACAACCATGGAAGTCCAACTCCGCAACATCCTCGTGCCGATCAATAGTAACATACTGATGCCAAGATTGGTAGTCCTTGATGGTGTCCATCTGCTCCAAGGTGACATCTTTCTGGAACCTGACTCTTGCCTCCATAATATTTGAGTACACTGCTCGGGCTCCTCTGTCCAACTCGTCTGTAAGCATGTGCATTATTGTCTTCAATGCGGATGGACCAGCAACATACTTTTGCATGATGTCTGCACTGATGGGCAAGTCTAGGCTAGTAGCAATGCGCATCAACTCGTCGAGGTATGAGTCAAGCTCTAGTCAGACCTGTGCCTTTGTCTTCACCTGAGTGAGAGTCCCAATAGATGGGATAACATGTGTGTGCACCGCAACATCCATACTCTTGAACGCATGTGCATGGGAAGCTTTTATAATTGATGAGCTGTGGGAGCTCTTCATAGTTCCAGATCTGACTCTGGATATGTGCCTTCGACTCAACCACACTAGCCTCCATCATCTTAGGCAAGTGATGCGAGGCTCCCTTGTATCTCATCATCCATGCTTGCATGTAATCAACAACAGCATGCAATTTTGTCAAGATACATGCTCTTCTAGAACATCACTACTGTCATCCGTTGAGATGGACAACTACCTTATGCATAGTGCCAAACTTGGAGTACAATGCTCACATAACCATGTCAAGGGACAATACTTCATCTAGTATTACCTTATTTAGTTCAACTCGAGCAGACGTGGTCACCAACTCTCCTCCTTGCTTGGTTTTCTGTAATTCCTTAGCCATTTGCTCATTCTCAGCTATTAGAAAGTGAACACTTTAGCTAGTGGCTTTGGCATACACTCTAGTTGCATCAACCAAGGCTATTGGATGTTTGCACGCATCAGACATGATCACTCATTCCTCAACTTGCACAAGAGATGTATGATCATATGGAGTCGACACTCTACGACACTACACAACTCTATGTTGAGACTAATCGAATGAGATGTTGTGCATCTCTTCTTCCAACTTATCTCTGAGGATCTCAATGCCTCCTCGGTCACTTGAGACTTGCTCATCATCTGGATGTGGTGAAGCAGGTATGTTGACCTCTTGGTGGTGAGGCATAAGTTCGATAACTTGTTCTGATTCCCATTGCTCCATATCAGTATCGAACTATTGAAGTGTTTGTTCTATCTCATGAGCAAAGTCCTACTTCTGTGATGTTTCACCATGTTTTCATGATGCCAGTTGTTCTGATGAATCCCTGTTGCTACTACGCTTCCCTCTCCTATTTGTGAAACTCTTGTTCCTTCTCGAGTTTCTCCTTCAGCTCATGCAACTCCTTCTCTGCTTGTTCCATTCTTCTCTTATCTCTCTGCCTTTGTGTGATTTTCTTGTCGCAATGTTTCCTCTTCGCCTCTATAGCTATAGTTGCTTTCTTGACTAATGGATCTGCTCGTAACTTGCATCTTTTATCTTCCTCCATGCGATGGAAAATCTTCCTCTTGCCCTTTTCACACACTGGTATGCTTGCCTCCGCTGGTACTGGTGCTCTCTGGGATGCTGCTTCATGTTGCTTCACCAACCACTCCACAACAAAGATGACCTATTCATTGCATCAAGAAAATTGTAGCAATATCTCCATTGGTCCCCCTCAGCCCAATGAAATGCCCCGTGGATCCAGTTGAATTGAACTCTCGTGTAGTGATATTTCACAATACAATGTGGGTCATATGGATTTAGCTTCGGAGGTCGAATGGATACTTCTTCATCAATTCTACTTCGACATCTACTTTCTTGATACTCTGGATCTCATATAACCCAATTCACAACGGAAGAGCGAGCCAAGGTGCCTTCTTCTTCCAATGCAGTCTAGCTGTCAATCCTGTTGAGATGTGATATGCTACTTCCTGCATGATGAATATGTCCAAGGAAAACTTTGGTAGAACATGTGAAGGCTTCTCCGTGTTGAACATTCAGATGAAGGTGCCAAACAGTGATGCATACCAATCAGCAATGTCTATTAGTGCCTTCATTGCTTCCTTTGACATGCAGATTGGATCCTGTTCGAATATCATCTTGTACATTTTGGTGACAAAATGATCATATAGTTGTGTGATTACTCCTCTGAAGTTGCATTCGGACAACAACTTGCAATATGTGTTCACAGCAGTCTCCATCGGTGACCATGCCCACTCAAGCTCAGGAACTCCTGTGGGGCATAGATTGCATCTAAGATGTAGGTAGACATTTAGATCTCTGCTTGCATACCTATAGGTGACTGTCGAGCCTTTGTTACATGTTCCTTCAGTTGATGAGCCAACATGTCGTAAAAGTTACATGGTTTACCCTCTCTAGCCAGTTGGTCTAGTGCGATCACCCAACTCTGTGGGAAGGTTTTCATGCTTTCTTGGCCACATAGTCGACATGCAAATATAACCAGGTATTGATACACCTTTTGTAGTATATTCGTCTTATATATTTGGTTGGGTGTCATCCTGAATCTAGCCAGCTCCTTTACCCATCTCTTCAGAATGTCTCTGGAGTTGGCACAGTTGATGGGTAAGTTGAAAGGAGTCTCCATGATAGTCACGAGCTTTGACATCTTATACATCTCATAATAATCATGTGCCCAGAAGGTGGCAAGATTCGTCCTGCTGACATTGCTTAGAGTCATCCTCTCGAGATCAGTGTGCGAGATGATCCAGTGTATCATGTCCACGCATGGGAACACAGGGTATCTGCATGAAATCTGGTACAAGCCAGATTTGTGAATGTTCACATACACTTGACGGTCTTTGAGGTCTTCCACAAAAGTGCCTAAAAATGCTTCATTGACCTCTTACCATTTCAGTTTGATGTCCTTGCCTAGAAACAGGTTGGTATATTCATAGATCGGTAGACATGTGGAAACCTGCTCAACTGCTGCTCCAATTACACTTCCATTAGTGTCCTTGGATCTTGCTCTCTTGGAGGCCATTGCTCTTGTACTGCTAAGAGGTAGATGAACACCTGAAAGATTTGGAGACAAAGAAACATGCATGGAAAGAAATCTGTCAACAAAAACCAAAGCAAATTCAGGGAATGACTTAACACATACCTGGGGAATGATAGGAAAAGTTTGTGCAACTTCTTCTAGGAGGCTGGGTGACTGGTTGCCATAACTGCACAAAAGGAAGTCTGGTATATTTGGGAGGCAAGACTGGTTGTTGGATTTGTGCAATGAAAAATCTAGGCTGACTGCTGACTGTTGGGATTGTGCAATGCGTAATTCCAACTGGAAATGATTGTAGGCTCATGGACTGCAATGTGCAATTTTCTGGGATAGCGGTCACTGTCCCTCAGAAATACGCAAATCAGTCTTGGAGGATAGTGTCTAGGTATAAATGCACATTTTTGGAGAGGAATATAGAGCCTTCCTTCCCCAGATTGCGGAATGTTGTCTTGGTGAGGCAGAGTCCAGGCCAAGGCTGCCAAGACCCACCGGTGGGCAACTGAAACAAAATATGAAAGTGAATGCATGGCGACACTAATTTAAAGAAGAAGTGATTGATTGTGCATGCAAACATCGAATCAAAGGTTCAGTAAAAATATCAGCATGCATGTGAGTGGAGCTAGTCACCTAATCAACGACCATTCATGCAAAACATTTTCATGCATACGACAACAGTGAGATAGCAACGAAAACAGAAACAATGCTATTACAAGCTAGTATGCATGTAAATTCCAACAAGCATTCAAATAAATCAAGCAAACAACACTCACACAAAAGAAAACCTAAAAAGTGACAGAAATGTTGAAAAAGACAAGTTGAGATCACTTTACCTATGAATAGTTGAGCCTGATGTGTCGAAGAGTCCTGGATGTACTTTGGGATGTCAATGCTCCAAGATCGATGTGAAATAATGAGCTCTGATGCGTCGAATAAATAAGTTTGAGCTCATGAAGTGCATGCCACAAATCGAGGGAAAATCGACACTTGGAGGAAAGTTTCTAAAATGATTTTTCATGTAACCTTTGGCTGCTAAAAATAGCTCCCTAAATCATGGGATGATTTTTGCATCTTTCCTTCCACTATTCCAAGAAAAGAAAGCCATGCATGCAAGTCAAGTCTCCTTGGTCCTGGGTGGAACTGGTCAACCAAACTACTCATGCATGAGACGGCTCAATTGCTGGAAGGAAATGCACATTTCTAGCTGGGAGCTGGGTTGGCTACCCAGGAGATTTGCGCAATTTCTGGGCAAAGCAGCTAACTTCTTGGAAGGATTGCATAGTTCCTGGGCTGAGCAGGCTTGCTGGGAAGGATTGTGTAGTTTTCTTAGTGAAGACTGTCTCACAGGATTGTGCAGTTTCTGGAGGGAAGGATGGTTTCCCTCTAGAATTGCACAATTTCTTGGGGAAGCTACTCAGCCTGTAATTGGACAAGTCCGGGTGATCAACCTATGAGGGGAACACATAAAGCCTTGATAGGCAGGCTGTCTTTGTACAAGAAAAACAATGACGCTTGTGTACTTGATGAAGCAAGACAAGGTGTTGCGAAAGGTTGGTAGGGAGGCTCCAAAACGAAGCTAAGGAAAACTTTTGGAGGGTGTTTGTAGCCACTACAACACTTGGCAACACACTAGTAGAACTCCATCTCTCTAAAAGGACCATGTTTGTGAAAAGCAAGTCTAACACCTCCAGAAGTATTGTTTAGTTCTCAGTTCGTCTTGGTTTCAAACTAGCTTGATTATAAGATGTAGCATCTACCAAGCTCTTGGTTGATTGACACACATTCCAAGCCAAGGAAACACAGTTGTTTCAATTGGGGTTGAGGGGTATATTGGTGCACAAGAAGTATAGTCATCAAAGTCTTAGTTTCATCTCTGGTGTTGCCCAACTGCCAGCAGGCCTTAATAGTACCACGGCAAGTAACATAGGAACACAAGCATGGCTCTATTGCCAGTGAGCCTGATTAGTACCCCAGTAGAGTTACTTGCATCACCTCTCTGCACAGGAAGCCTTTCTCTTCTTTCGCCTTATTCATTTTCATTTTTTCATTATTCATGTTTTCAACTGTGCATAACACTTATTCATTTTAGAGGCAGAAGAGGGATCCTGACTTATTGAGAGAAAAATAGGTTTTTCCAGAAGAGAAGTAGTTTATTATACCTCTAATATGCCTATTAAGGTTTTCCCCCTCACCTTACTCCACTTGACTGAGTTGAAAAGGGTTAACCCAAAACAACCGACTAGAGTAAGTGACACTAGTTAGCACGCAAGACCATGGTTCACTTTGAACAGTATGTATTTTCCTTCGACGTATTATCAACTAAAATTAAAAATTTCTTCATACAGAGGCAAGATGATATATGACCAAGTAATGATAGATGTAGAAGGCCTCTTGTACTTTACCCAGCTTGTTTCAAGAGTCATACGTGGTTTCATGTGAAACTAACGTATGAACAAAACAAGAAAATAAACAAACAATAAAGCAAAGTAGAATCAAAAGAAAAAGTGAAACCAAAGCGAGTAAGCAAACAAACAAGGTAAGAAAACAACCATGCAAGAAAACCAACTGAAAGAAAACACTACTCCTACCCCTAAATGAATGGTGCATGGGCCTGATCATGTGAAGTGATATTTCAAATGCAGCCATTGGTGCATTAGTTGACCCATGTTGGTGAATGCTTGGTCTGTGAGCAACCCAGTTGTGTGAACCAGCAAGAAAGAAATATATAACAATGAAGACAACCACACTTCATGTTTCAAAGTGCGCATGGAACATAAGTGAATGTAAGTGTATGAAGAGAAGTCTTTGGACTTACCATGGTGTTGTGCGACACTACATGCAGCTTTGAAGCATAAGCACACTCTTGACTATGACATGCAAGCAAATGAAAGAAACAAAGACAACTTGTGCCATGCACACGTGCTTGCAATGTAAGATTCCTCCAATGCATGAGTGATAGGATTGTGCAGTTCGAGTGGAGGAAGCATGATCTGTGTGTGAGATTGATCTTCAATGCATATAGATGAGTGATGAGGAGCCTCAGGTGCTTGAATAGTTTCCTAATCGGAAGTGAGACTATCCCCAAGAGAGCGAGGGCCTGACATAACCATCAACTTGGGCTAAAGTGCCTCAACAGTCTTGGGTGTTTCAACTTCATCGTCGGATAGATCATCATAAACTAGTGGCTTCAAAAAATCAAGTACGATAGAAGCGTGATCATGATCGAATATGGGAGTAAATGGATCACGATAGCCATGATCAGAAAAATCAATGATTTCATTGGCATCCTCATGATCAAATGAATCAAACAAAGGGGTAGATGAGAAGCGAACAAAATCATCCTCTATGTTTCTGGGAAAGGTAGATGAAATATCAAGTGGATTTTCAATGAAAGACTTATCCTCTCCATTGTTGGATGATGGACCAACATCCGGTGTGTCCTGTGAGTGATCAAAAATGGGTGCATCCATGGATGAAGATACACATGCGAAATCTTGGATGGCAAGGTCACCAAAGACGTTAGGCAAGAATGGATGAGGCTCAGATAGAAGGGATTCATCCTTCACCGAGTGTTGATGCTCAAGCTCCCACTCATGCTCTTCATGAATGACAGCGCATGTTGGTTGTGTAACACCAACTCCGTCAGTGGCTTGTTCCTTTTTCAAAACAAGTGTAGAGTCTGGAATGGAAGAACACAAGACAATATCATCTAGAGGAACAACCAAGTGCAAAGAAGAAGGTTTTGGAACAAAAGGCATATGACAACTTGATGGAATCACAACCAAATCTACGCAAAAATTAAGCGAAGTGATGTTGGGAGGATGTGACAGCTGAACAGGTGTGTGAGCATGATCCTCAACATCACTCTACAGTGGTGGAACTGTTTGATGAGGGGATGATAGATAGTCACTTTTGAAAGTGACCATCTCCATCTGAAATTGCACAATTCCATCACTGAAGAATGTGGAGCGAGACTTGATTTTAAAATGGGACAGGCAGATTTCTTAATGCAATACGCGAACTGGTGCCAAAGATAGAAAAAATTTATCTAGCTCTTTGGAGCTTGAAACTATAAATCACAGAATTGTTTCCAAAAAACTATGATCGATTCATGCACAGCTTTCCATTGTTGTAATATTTTTTGGTCAAGATGGTCTAGATCAAAATGATAGAAAGTGTCTTCAATGAGATCACTAAAGTGCTCAAGTGAGTGCACGTTGTCAGCCAGTAGGTTGTACAGCGATCGAAGTGGAGATTCGTGAAGTTTGAATGCAAGCAGCAAGCTGGCCTGTTCGACAGAACACCCATCTTCCTCATGAGGCATGGAAAGAAATTCATGTAAGAACATAGGCCAGGCTACTTGGTCTTCACCATCATACATGTAAGTGGACAAGAGATCAAAGAACTACCTCGTGATGGTGACATCTTCATGATTCGAAAAACAACGTGGAGAGAGAAGAGTGCAAGAATCCATGGCAAATATGAAAAGGTTCAAAATAGGATGACAGGACACAGCTTGTCATCTGGCCCTCGTTCTAGCGCCAGAAATGTTGACGGTGCTGGACCCGCCAACATGTTAGGGGATCTCCCCGGTAAGATGTCCCAATTAGACCTCATACTATTTGGTGTAGGAGTCCCAACAGTGGGTCGTATGGAAATGCCTTGACCGCGATTTCACACAGAGGCAAGTAAGATAACTATGTTGGTAGTAAGGGCGTGACAGCTATGGCGAGCCAAGGAAAGTGCATGAGAGGCTCTAACACATGGGTGTTGAGATGAGTGTGCCCCTCGGAAACCTGTGATAGCATGCAGTTAAGAAGGTAATACACAAGAAAAAATAAATCAGAACATGGAAGGCAAGTTAGCAAGCAATCCAAAGTGTTGGTTAAACCAACAACACATTTCAGAAAGATTCATACATACATACACAGATAACTATACATGCATGCATAAGAAAACCAATACATATATCATTTAGAGTAAACCGGATAGCATATAATACAATAAAACATATGCATGAAACGTGTTGGCTCTTGTTATATTAAGAAGTGTAAGTTCCAGTCATACAATACATCTATGTCCAACCACTAGTTCCGATAGCGGAATGTTATAGCCACAACCACCTGCTCCTCCTAAGAGATGTACTAGATTTGCACAGTCGAGAAGCCAAAGCTCATCACAATATTGTCCAAGCTCTTTCCAAGATAGTCTTATCAGAAGCTTGGCTGACCAAAAAGCCTCTACAATGAGTTATGAGGGACTGTTTATAGCAAAGGGTGGGGTGACCCTTGTGACAGTTCAACTACCCTCATAACTCTTCATCTACTCTATGACTGTTACATCCAACTATCACAACTTCACTTACACTTGACAAGACATTACATTACAATGCACATGTACCCATGTGAGAGAAATGGCTTGAGCAAGCCATGCTAGACATCACTATGACTTAGACAACTATGGAAGTCCAACTCCTCAACATCGTCGCACTGATTAGCAGTAACATATTGATGCCAAGATCGGTATTCCTTGATGGTCTTCATGTGCTCCAAGGTCACATCTTTCTAGAACCTGACTCTTGCCTCCATAGCATCTGGGTACACTGCTCGGGCTCCTCTGTACAACTCGTTTGTAAGCATGTGCATCATTGTCTTCAATGCATCTAGACCATCAACATACTTGTGTATGATGTCTACATTGATGGGCAAGTCTGGGCTAGTAGCAATGTGCATCAAATCATAGAAGTACGAGTCAAGATCTAGTTGGACCAGTGCCTTTTTCTTCACCTAGGTGAGAGTCCCAATAGATGGGATCGCATGTGCGTGCACCACAACATCCATACTCTTGAACACATGTGTATGGGAAGCATGTATACTAGTGATGAGTTGTGGGAGCTCTTCATAGTTCCAGATCTGACTCTAAATATGTGCTTTCAACTCCACCACACTAGCCTTCATCATCTTAGGCAAGGGAAGCGGGGCTCCCTTGTATCTCATCATCCATGCTTGCATGTAATCAACATCAACATGCAAGTTCTTCAAGATACATGCTCTTCTAGCACATCGTTGTTGCCATTCGTTGAGATGGATGACTACCTTATGAACGGTGCTAAACTTGGAGTACAACACTCACATAACCATGTCAAGGGACAATACTTGATATAGTATTGCCTTCTTCAGTTCATCTCGAGTGGAAGTTGTCACCAACTCTCCTCCTTGCTTGGCCGCCTGTAATTCCTTAGCCATTCGCTCATTCTCAGCTATCAAAAAGTGAACACTTGAGCTAGTGGCTTCGGCGTACACTCTAGTTGTATCGGCCAAGATTGTTGGATATTTGCGCACATCAGACACGATCACTCATTCCTCAAATTTCGTAGAAGGTGTATGATCATCCAGAGTCGACACTCAACAAGACTACACAACTCTATGTTGAGACTCGTCGAATGAGATTTTGTGCATCTCTTCTTTTGGCTTATCTCCGAGGATCTCAATGCCTCCTCTGTCACTTGATACTTTCTCATCATCTAGATGCAGTGAAGTAGGCAAGTTGACCTCTTGGTGGTGAGTCATAAGGTCGATGTCCTATTTTGATTCCCATTGCTCCGTATTTGTATCCAACTGTTGAAGTTCTTGTTCTATCTCATGAGCAAGGTCCTGCTCCTATGATGGTTCACCCTGTTTACCTAATGCCAGCTATCCTGATGAATCCACTACCTGTACAAGTGATTTTTCATCTGTATGCACATGTTGATCCCCCTGTTGTACCTATTTCTACTGTGCTTCCCTCTCATGTTTGTGCAGCTCTTGTTCCTTTTTGAGTTGCTCATTCAGCTCATGCAACTCCTTCTCTGCTTCTTCCATTCTTCTCTTATCCCTCTTCCTTTACGCGATTCGCTTATCACACTATTGCCTGTTCGCCTCTATAGCCATAGGGTCTTTCTCTACTAATGGATCTGCTTGGAACTTGCAGATTTTCTCTTCCTCCATGTGATAGACAATATTCCTCTTGCCCTTGTCGCGAACTGGTATACTTGCCTCTGCTGCTACTACTGCTAGTGCTAGTGCTCTCTAGGATGCTGCTTCATGTTGCTTCGCCAACTAATCCACAACGAAGTTGACCTGTTCATTTGTTTTGGACAAACTATAACAATATCTCCATGGGTCCTCCTCAGCCCAATGAAATGCCCCGTGGATCTAGTTGAATTATACTCTCGTGCAGTGATCTTTCACAATACAATGTGGGTCATACGGAATGTAGCTTCGGAGGTCTAACAGATGCTTCTTCATGAGTTCTTCTTTGACACCCACTTGCTTATACTTTGGATCTCATATGACCCAATCCACAATGGGAGAGCGGGCCAAAGTGCCTTCTTCTTCTGGTGTAGTCTAGCTGGCAATCCTGCTAAGATGTTAAATGCTACTTCCTGCATGACGAGTATGTCCAAGGAAAACTTCGGTAGAACATGCAGAGGCTTCTCCGCACTGAACATTCGGATGAAGGTGTTGAATGGTGAGGCATACCAATTAGAAATGTCTATCAGTTCCTCCATTGCTTCCTTCGACATGTAGGGTGGATCCTATTAAAATATCATCTTGTAGACTTGGGTGACAAAATGATCGAACAGTTGTGTGATTACTCCTCTGAAGTTGCATTCAAACAACAACTTGCAATATGTGTTCACAACATTCTCCACTGGTGACCATGCCCACTCCAAGCTCGAGAACTCTTGTTGAGCACATATTGCATCTAAGATGTAGGCAGACATGTAGATCTCTTCTTGCATACCTCCAGGTGATTTTCCAGCCTTCAGTACTTGTTCCTTCAGCTGATGATCCAACATGCTGGACCAGTTACATGGTTTACCCTCTCTAGCCAGTTGGTCCAGCACGATCACCCAACTCTATGGGAAGGTTTCCATGCTTTCTTGGCCACATAGTCAACATGAAAATATGAGCAAGTATTAATATGCCTTCTGTAGTATCTTCGTCTTATAGATCTAGTTGGGTGTCATCCTGAATCTAGCCGGCTCCATTACCCATTTCTTCAGAATGTCTTTGGAGTTGGCACTCCTATTGGGTAAGCTGAAAGGAGTCTCCATGATAGTCACGGTCTTTGTCATCTGATACATCTCATCATAATCCTATGCCTAGAAGGTGGCAAGCTTCGCCTTGCTGACACTGCTTAGATTCATCATCTTGTGATCAGTGTGTGAGAAGATCCAATGTATCATGTTCGCGCATGGGAACGCGGGGTATATGCATGCAATCCGTTACAAGCCAAACTTGTGAATTTTCACATACACCTGACGATCTTCGAGGTCTTCCACAAAAGTTCCTGCAAATGCTTCATTGACCTCTTTCCGTTTTATCTTGATGTCCTTGTCTAGAAACAACTTGGTATCTTCATAGATAAATACACATGCGGACACCTGCTCAATTGTTGCTCCAATTGCACTTCCGTTAGTGTCCTTGGATCTTTCTCTCTTGGAGGACATTGATCCTGTACTGCTAAGAGGTACATGAGCACCTGAAAGATCTAGAGACAAAGCAACGTGCATGGCAAGAAATCTGTTAGGGAAATCCAAAGAAAATTCAGGGAATGACTTAACACATACCTGGGGAATGATAGCAAAATATTACACAATTTCTTCTAGGAGGCTAGGTGACTGTCTGCCAAAACTACACAAAAGGCAGTCTAGGCTATCTAGGAGGCTAGGTGACTGCCTACCAGAACTACGCAAAAGGCAGTCTGGGCTATCTAGGAGGCTGGGTGACTGCCTGCTAGAACTGTGCAAAAGGCAGTGTGGGCTATCTGGGAGGCAAGATTGGCTGCTAGATTTGCATAATGCGCAATCCAGGATGACTGCTGACTGTTGGGATTATGCAATGTGAAATTCCAGCTGACAATGACTATAGACTCAGGGACTGTATTGCACAATTTTCTAGGCCAGCAGTTACTGTCCCTCAGAAATGTGCAAATCAGTCTTGGAGGACAGTGTCTAGGAAGAAATTTGCATTTCTAGAGAGGAAGATAGAGCCTTCCTTCCCCAGATTGTGCAATGATCTCTTGGTGAGGCAGAGTCCGGGCCAAGGATGTCTGGACCCGCCAACGAAAAACTGAAAGGAAATCAGAAAGTGAATGCATGGTGACACTAAGTGAAAGAAGAAGTGATTGATTATGCATGCAAACATCAAGTGAAATATTCAGTAAAAAGATAAACATGTATGTGAGTGGATTGAGTCACCTAATCGGTGACCGTTCATGCAAAACAGTTTCATGCATGCAACAGTAGTGAGTGGAGTTGGGCTAGCTACCCAGAAGATTTGCACAGTTTCTGGATAGAGCAGCTGACTACTTCCCAGGATTGCACAATTCCTAGCCTGAGCAGGCCTGTTGGGAAGGATTACGCATTTTTCTCAGTGAAGACTGTCTAGCAGGATTTTGCAATTCTAGAGCCCAATAGGCTGCTAGACAAGATTGTGCAATTTCTAGAGGGAAGGCTAGTTTCCCTCTAGAGTTGTGCAATTTCTTGGGGAAGCTGCTTAGCCTGCAGCTTGACCAAGTCTAGGTGATCATCTTGTGAGGGGAATGCATTAAGCCTTGATCGACAGGCTGTCTTTGTGCAAGAAAAACATTGAAGCTTGTGTACTTGACGAAGCAAGACAAGATGTTGTGAAAGCATCGTAGGGAGGTCCAAAATGAAGCTAACGCAAAATTTTGGAGGGTGATTGCAGCTGCTGCAATAGAAATGCAATACCAAATGTATCCAATGATGATCTTTGGATATCAAGCAAATTATCCAAGGCTATGATACTCTTCTCCATCTTCCACTACTTTCTCAAGGACACCACTTCAGCTTCTAATTCTCACACTTTTTTCCTTCTCTTCGTACTGTTTCCTCATACATTCCTCAACTTTTATTGCTTCTTCAAACTTAAATTTTAAGGTCACAATCTCTTCCTTGAGCTTGGCCTCCTTATCATCCTATATTTGCAATAATTTTTCTTGATCCTTGCATGCAGTTGTTAGTATAGAAAATCTCAACTCTAATAACCTTAATATCATTCTCATCATTACCAAGCACTTCAACATGATCAAAATTTGAATCATCAAAATTGTAACTCAAATTAAAATCATTAATATTTATACCTTTAGGTTCATGATTTTTGGTTTCTTCTCATCATCCGTTGAATCTTGTGCACTAGAAGAATGATACATTTGTGGCTGAGATTCTTGATCTTGAAGGCCCTTCTTCTTATTCTTCTTATTGTTTCTCTTCTTTTCATTTTCCTTATTTTTGCTAGTACCATCTCCAAAAATGGATTATATCTTGTCCCACATTTGCTTGGCATGTTTCAAACATATTGGCCTCTTCAAATCATCATCATCATGAAGATTCGTGTAGATTATGCATCTAGCTTGTACATCATGTTGCAAAACTTCATATGCAAATGAATCCTTGCCACAACCTTTACATACTACTCTCCAAATGTTAGATCCACAAGATAATAATTGATATTTTACATTTTTGGCCATACCTTGTAATTTGCAGTAGTTAGGACAACCATTCTTAAAAAAAGAAAAAATTGCCAACAAACCCCAGATCTACTCTCCAGTGGTCAAACTAAAACCATAATCCTCGCTCTGATACCAATTGTTGGAAACCTTTGAGCACTACTTGGGGGGAGGGGGGGCGTGGTGAATGAGTAGTGTGACTTATTATCAAATTTTCCCTTTTATTACTTCACTTACTGAATCATGCATATAATTAGCAACATATTATATCATCACATGAATATAAAAATGTAAGAATCTAAATCAAATAACCATGAGAGAAACAAAACCATCAAACCCAACCATATAAACCATCACACAAGAGACACAATATATCTGGTGGTAAACCCTTCACTGGGAAAAAAACTACCCTGGATGTTACTACACTGTTCTGAATCTTCTATTAATAAAATATAGTCTTTTTACATACTGACTCCCATTAGTCAAGAGACTTGACCTCATATACAATCAGCTAACTTCAATCATCCTGGAGACTCTATTGTATTGATCATCTTAGAAGATTATGTTCTCCACAGATCTACAAACTACCATCTGTTGAAATCCACCACGCTTAATCAATCCTCACCCAACTCCGATTGGATTATTGAACTATCATAGGATTGATAAATTGTTCATTTCGTTGAAACTTTGCAATCGTTGCTCCACATCCATGAAGCCAATTGCTCCTCTACTCTACGCGGACCTCCTTTCATCTATTTTAGACTAGATCTCAACACTTTCTGCTCAATCTAATTCATCTTTGTAATAGATCCTCTAGTAGCAAGACAATATCATCAAATAACATAACACCACAAATATATGCTCTCACATAAGAAAAATAATGGCCATAATCCATCTAACAAAAATTGAATAATACATCAACCACCGAACCCTCACAACAAAAAAATTGTTGCATAATACAATCAACAACATAAGACATTATGGCTATGTGCCAAATTCATTAACAGCTCCTACAAAAACAAGTGTGAGAGTCACCAACAAAAACACTATCCAACAGCATACAAAAGTTGTCCAAACAATCTCTATTCTAACAATATCAAATCTGATCTATTATGTAGCATGCTTCAAATTTTCTCACTATGCAGCCATTAACACTCATACGCTAAAGAATCTATTCTCTCCAATAGGTCTGAAGCATAATCACTATTTGTAGCCTTCCCTTACACACATACACTCAACATCCAATAACCAACTCCAAAATGACGAATATAAAACTTGTAGGGAGAAATTGAGATTGGTGCTAGGATCAAGGGTGCATAAATTGGACCAAATCAATCCATTGAGACAACTAATTGTGTACTAAATGAGTTCACATCATTGGAGGACCTTTTCAAACCATTCCTAACCTTTACAACTAGTTCTGGAAGCCTCTAGGAATTTCTATGCTAATTTCCTTCCGATTTGCGTGACGAATAGAGAGAAATTCTCATGAAAATCCTTAGTCACATCCATAACACTATAAAAACTCAACTAGAACCTTCATTCGCTCCCATAATCATGTCTTCTAGCTACTGGAGCCTTTCAATTGCTCTCATAGGCTTTTCTCCAGGCAATTGGGGCTAAGGATGAAGAAAAACACTAAGCCTTCAGCTCAGAACCTCTGCCACCTGTTGGATGCTCTTCTTCAGCTCTTATTCATGCCTCCAAACCTCTAACATAACCTTTGACATATCTGCAATTGGATCAAACGTGTATCCCAATTTTCACTGCCAATTTGACCTAAAAGGGCTAACAAACAAGGTTGGCAAGAGTGTCAACAAGTCCTCCACTCTCCAACAATATTCTCCATAAGCTACAACACCTTTGAACTGACCTAGAACACCTCCGCAACATCATCATCATAATCATGAGGCCAACACACTACTACAACAAGCCATCTCCATTAGCATAAGCATGAAGACCTAGATGAAGACCTAGTTGGCAACTCAACTAGTGTGCCATCAACCATTAACCATACCAATGCCAACATCTAATCAACATAAGTGACATCATAATGTTGACATAAATGCCAACACAATCATCCCAATGCTAACATAATCAATTGCAACCATGCTACAATGAATGCCATCTATACATAAGCTAGGCTACAAGGGTTGACATCACTACCAATAGGAGCTAGTTTCCATCAGATAGCTAGATCCATGCACACCATAATGCCAACATCATCATCTCCTCTAAGCTACAAGGACCTAGTACCAGAAAATATTCAACTTGTTTGAAAAGGAAATGCATGTAATATTTCTTTTTTTGTTTGTTATTTTAATAAAAAGGTCGCTACAAAAGTTTTTAGTATGTGCCGCTCATTTTAGTCTTATTGTTATACTATCTAATTTTGAGTATATTTTCTCAATGGATCTTCAACAATGGCAAGGGAAATTTCTAGGACAATACGATTCGGGATGCTTCTACCCAACATGTGTTTGCTCATAACCCAATATGGGATTCTACCTGTCATATGCCTTATGTTGATTTGCTAGTGAGCCAAGAGGGCCTGAACTTGATAAATTTCTTTTTAATTTTTGTAACTAAATGACTCAAATATAGTTTATAATTTTTCTTTTATTTTAAGGTTGAGGGAATTTTTGGTTATATAAAACCTTGGATTCAATTTTTAAAGAGATTCGAAAGGGGAAATTTTATGTAAAGAAATGTTGATGAATGTATGATTGTGAGAATATTTTTTATATAGAGTGAATTGACTTGGTTGGATTCAATTAATTGATTGCATATCTATGTTTCACAATCTCACTACTATCTTCTTTATTTCTCTGTAATTTAATTTCTGAGTTTTTAGAATATAGAAATTTCCTCTACTCAATGATTTTATCTCTTGAACAGAAGATTATTGATTATTGCATTTCTTTGTTAATTAACGAATTATTTCAATCTTATTATTTTTTAAACCACATTGATAAAATTCTCCGATCACTGTTGTCCTAAGATTCTTAGCCATCTAGACATAAATTATATTTAGGTATTTTTGGGTGGGTTCCAAATGTTTAAGTTTGTCTAATCTATGTCTTGTATAAACAAATTGAATTAATGCATTTTCGTGATTGACTGACGAGTTATATCATTTATTTTGTCGAATGGTTTATTTTTTGTAACCATAAGTCAACAGACAAAATCTTGTGAATTTATCAAAAAATCAATTACAATTTATCTCCTTTCTACTTGGCCAAGTAATAAATATAACATATATGTAGGTTTTAACCCCGTACAGAATTTACCTGCATACGAATTCTAAAACATAGAAAATAAACAATGCGAGAGCATAACACATAAAACACATATACACAGAGATTTTCCCCTGGATCCCAAAACCAGGACTACCAGCTTTATTTTTCATTGTGTTCCTTTCAATGTTACAATACATATATATACCTGCCAAAGCATCCAATACCATGGACCGAAAACCATCATGCCAAAACCATGTGCAAAAACCATGCACAAAACCATAGGTAGGTCCGCCCACCTAATATAGGGTCCAAAAAAAATTTCCCCTGTAGAGGGGGGCTAACCACTCCCCTATGACCCCCCGGTGCGCAATCGGTGCAAAAAAGGGGGAGCTCTGCCCCCCGGTTAACTAGGGTAGCTAGTCATGGAAGTAATGTAACACAACCCAACAATATATTAGTTAGTGTAGCATATATATAGATTTTGAATGTGAAATTTTCAAATAATAATTGTTGTGGTCTCTTTATTAATGAAAGCAAGTAACTTGTATGTTTTCAGTTCTTGTTTCATTCTTTATTCACATTAATAATTATTTAATAGGTAGTTGCATTATAAAAATAGCATTTCATCACATACTTTTGGAATTCTTATTTTTTGAGTTTATTTTCAGATCATTCCTATCATGTACCAGTTTCATTTTGATCTAGTATTTTTCACTTGTTGTAACATAACTATGTATGTGATGCATAATAGTTTGATATTGTAACATAAATAATGTATTTTATTTCTAATTCTAATTTATGAATTCAATGTATAAATTATATTTGTTATCATATATTGCATTTGGATTTACAGGCTTCTACTTAAATCAATTTAGGTTAAAACAAATTGAACTGATTTGTATTTTTGTAGTTTAGTTAATAGTAGTATATTAGTTTATTATTTAATCATAACATAACATATTAGAACGTAGGTTTAGATTTATTTTTAGATTCATCATGGATTCAATCCTTCACAAGAATAAAAGATTCAAGTCTAACAGAGCCTTTAAACCTGTTGATGATAGTTATACCAAACAACATAGGCTATTAAAGAGCCTCAGTTTGGAATATTCCTCTATTGTTGAATTAGGTGCATAAAAATTGCATCAAAAAAATGGTGCTAGAAGGAGGACCCCGCCGACTTTAAATGGAAAAGAGTGGTCATAAACTTCAAAAAGTTAGGTCCCCTATTCACATTAGGAGTCACACTGAACTACCTCTTGTTAAGATTTCAAAAAGTTCTTAGCCACCACTTGAGAAGACCTGCAGTGAGCCAACCACACCAATAAGACCTTACACACAAGAAGATATTGACAAAGTCTAGAAAATATCTCGAGAAGTTATTTCTTGAATAAAGGACATAATTGAGAAAACCACTTTGCTCCAGAGAAGTATGTCCTCACGACTAGTTATACCCCTTGATTCACATACACAAGAGCCTTCAATGCTTGAACAACTTGTAGGTTCTTCTCAAATTGTTGTTACAATTAAAGATCAATTTCATGATGAAGGTGAACTTTTTTTAGAGGATTTTATTCTCCACCTTCTCCACCTAGTTCACCTTCATCCTCGGGAAATTCTTGTAGTGAAGGAAGTTCCTCAAACTCATTAGAATCAGAGGGATCTCCTAAAATAGCAAATAATTAGGGAAATATTGGAAATTATCAAAATGATCATGCAGCTCCTTGGCTTAATCGGGATGCAATAGTCATCCCAGGGATGCAACATACTCTCACAAGAAATCCCATAATTTTTTTCCAGAATTTGATCCTAATTCAAAGCTTCTTGTTAAGGATCGTGTGAAATCCTTTATGCTTGCAATTAGGAAAAATAGTGTTTTCCATGATGACGTAGTATGAAAAATTTCCCATACACATTTGAGTGGAAATCCACTATGTGGTATTTCACTCAGCTTCCCCGGAGCATAGTCTCATGGGCGTAATTCGAGTCTACATTACTGGAGAAATTTAGGAATGGAAAACCACCTAATGTCTTGGTTGATGAATTGTCTAACATGAAAATGAAAAATAAATGAAAATTTAAGGACTTTAATGTTATATTTTTATCGTTAAAAAACAAAATTGTTGTTGAGTACTCACCTCCTTAAAACCTTATTATTTCTTACTACATTAAGGCTCTACATCATGATATAGTTGTATGGGTGAAGAGGAATCAAAATCCCACCTTGCAGGTAGCCTTTGAAGACACCTTGACTGTAGAGAAAGACATTCTCAACCTTAAACCAAGCATTGACAAAAAATCTAACTCTGCTTCTACCTCTGGTAAAAACTGAAGAATCATCAAAATAATCTACTAGTAAAAAAGAGCAATTGAGCTTAGATCTAGAAAGCCTTCAAAAGGTCATTAATAAATTTTCTAATGAAATAATTGACCTTAAGAAAGGAAAATATGAAAGGTTGTCTTATAGAGGAAATTTTAAACATATTTTTATGAGACCACCTACCCGAAAACCACCTCCTCTTAGTGGAGGTTTGAACACTAAGTGATTGGAAAATATCTTACAAGCTTTAACATCAGATCTAGACCCAACTTCCGATAATGTTGAAGAAAAAGTAGTTGAACTTGATTCATCAGAACAAAAAGAAATTCAGCCCCTTGATTTTTCACTAAATGACTTTGATGAATATTTTCATTTTGTTTGTGCATACACTCGAAGTAAAACTTTAGCTGAAAGCCAAACTCAACCTGTAACATATAAAAACATAGAAAAAATGCACACCTAGCACTCAAAAATCCACAGTTTTAGATATTGAGTATGATCCAATAGATGACCTTAAAAATATAACAACTAATATATCTTTTTATGAGCTTTGGAAGATTCATGTAATTCATCAAAATGTTTACCAACATATTGCCAACTTAAAAGCTCCTGTGGGCAAGGATGTAGCCATTTTTGCTAAATTTGGCTTGGAAAATATTCAAATCTTGAAATGTTGCTCAAATAGCTATGTTACTTAGAAAAAGAAACCCCCTGTTGTTTTTGTTAACCTTGCAAATATTAATTTAATCGAAATGTTCACAATTATAAGAAATATTTCGGCATAAATCACATGCAGAAAATATCTGTCGACGATGAACCACACTTGTTGGTTCGAAATGCGTCGACAGATATTTTCTGCATGTGATTTATGCTGAAATATTTCTTATAAATGTTCACAATTGTATGATTGATACAGGTGCATATTCTAATGTAATGCCTCTTTCTATTTGTAATAAGATCAATACACAAATGAAACTCTCAGATGTTAAAATTGTACAATTGGATAGTACTTTTGTTAAAGTATTAAGGAAATTAAATGATGTCTTGATCAAATTTTCAGAAGATGATAGAGTCCATCAAACTATAGATATTGTGATTATTGATATTCCTAAAGTATATGGATTATTATTAAGTAGGAATTGGCTACAACATTTTAAAGGTTTTATGGACACTAATTTGACTCAATTATGGCTACCCTAGAAAGGGGAACCCAATAAAATTAAAATTAATAGGGAGCCATACATGAAACACATAGTTATTAATCTTAATGATATAAATGAATGGGATAAAACAAGTGATTTTCTAGTTGTTGACTCTTTCTTTGATAATTTTGTTGTTGATTTTTATACAGTTTCAAATTTATATCAACAATCAGATTTAGAAAAAATTCAAAACAGTAGTCACTGTTGATCATAAAATTGTTGATATCAACAATTTGTCAAATTTTGATGAAACTGAAATCTGGTCACTTTATTTCAATGGTTCTAAGTGTAAAGAAGGGGTTGGTGTTGGATGTATGCTTTTGGACCCAAGTGGAAATAAATATTTTATTGCATGCAAATTAGAATTTTGATGCACTAACAATGTTGTAGAGTACGAGGCATTAATTCAAAGCCTCCACAAGGCTCTTGACCTTAGGGTTAAGTGTTTAAAAGCTTATGGTGACTCTGAAATAATTGTTAGGCAAGTAAATAATTAAATGCACTGCCTCTCGGCTCACTTAAAAGACTACCAGTCTAAGGTCTTACATCTAATATTGAAATTTTCAGCTTTTAACTTTAATTATATTTCTAGACCTAGAAATCAGGAAGCATATTTGTTAGCAAATGTAGCTTCTAGATTGATCTCAGCTAAAAAAATTGTACCTAATTCTTTTTCAATAGAATTACTTTTTAGACCATCCATACCTAATAATATTACTAACTAGCATATCTTTGATGACGATAAACATATAATCGACTTATTGCATATGGAAGGCACGTTCAACAATGCAGTCATTGATAAAGCTTCCAATGAAGAGAATTTGCAGGATTTTGCTCAATCCAGTAAAATATTTTCATTTGATGAACTCTCTGAGATGGTAAAACCATTTCTTAATTCTATTGTTAGATTAGAACATTTATATGATTTACATGATAAATTCCAAAAAGTTAAAATTTGTAAAACAAACAGCTCTATCATGGGAATCAAAATCATTAATTTGGGGTCAAATGAAAACCTACAATGTATGAATTTAGGGATAGATTGCACTCCCAAAGAAATATTTTATTTAATTAATGTTTTAAAGCGATACAAAGATGTCTTTTCTTGGACATATAATGATCTCAAAGATTTCGATCCTAACACTATGCAACATGTTATCCGTATGAAGACCCAAACTAAATTGTTTCAGCAAAAACTTAGGAAAATGCATCCAAGTCTCGAACCTGCAGTCAAGATGAATTGAGTAAGATTTTCATTGCTAATATTATTTCCCATGTGAAACATACTCAGTGGATCACGAACCTTGTACATGTTCAAAAAAATAATGGCAACATATGTATGTGTGTTAACTTTAGGAACTTAAACAAACCTTCGAGAAAGATCACTACCCTGTGCTTCCAATGGAGCAATACTTTAGCATGTCTCTAGCTCTAGGATGCTAACCTTTTTGGATGGTTTCTCGCGCTATAATCAAATTATTGTAGCAAGTGTTGGCCAATTAAAGACCGCATTCAGAACTCCTTGGGGTACCTTCGCTCACAAAAAAATGCCCTTCAGATTAATAAACGTAGGGGCAACTTTCCAGTAGGCAATGGACATATATTTTAGAGGCCTAATAAACGAATATGTATTCATATACTTGGATGATGTAACCATCTTCTCATAACATAGATAAAACCACTTAATGCATCTGCAAAATGTATTTTAAAGGTGTAGGAAATTTGATATCTCCCTTAACCCAAAAAAAGTCAATTTTCACAGTAACTGAAGGGAAATTACTAGGTTGTATTGTGTCAAAAGATGGAATCATAATCGATCCATAAATATCACAAGTCATTACTTCTTTAACACCCCCAAATTCTTAAAAGGCTATCGAATATTTCATTGGAAATATTAATTTTGTCCGATGTTTTATTCCTATTTTTTCCAAAATTATAAAACCACTACAAGATATAGTTAAAAAGAATATTGTATTTAAATGGAGAAAATCACAAAACTAAACTCTCAATAACATTAAACAAGTTATCATAGAGTCTCCTACACTATTAAGTCCTAATTTCTTCAAGGAATTTTTTTTGTATACCTTTGCTTAAAAATATGCTTATGTAGTTGTAGTTACATAAAAATCTAATCCAAATACTGAAATCCCTGTTGCCTGTATGAGTACCACTTTCAAGGGGTTTGAACTTAAGTATGCACCAGTGGAAAACAGGCTTTTGTTATGTACAAAGCAGTGAAGAATTTATGTTTCTATATGCTTAAATATAAAACCAAAGTTATAGTAGCATATCTTATAGTTAGAAACCTTTTAATACAAAAGGAACATGTGGAGAAAAGGGCTCATTATATGTCTACCCTCCAAGGTTTTTATTTAGAGATTAAACCAGCAAAATCATTAAAAATCAAGGTCTATGTAAATTGGAGGTTGAATCCACTATTTCCCCCAACAACCATTTCACTTATCTCACATAATTCCTCTTTGGACAACAAAGTATCCTTATCACAAAATGAAATTTCTTATCAGGATCATAATCCCTATTCGTGGTATTTTGATATTATATTTTATCTAGAAAACGGTACAACTCCATCTCATTTAAATGTAACCCAAAGAAGAGCATTGAGAATTAAATCAACGTCTTACAAACTTATTAATAATGTTTTTTCAGTAAAAAAAATAAAAATAAAATATAAAAAATAAATATAAAAATAAAAATATAAAAATAAAAAATAAAAATAAATAAATAATTAATAAATTAAAATAAATAAATAAATAAAAATTAAAAAAAATAAAATAAAATAAAATAAAATAAATAAATAATTATGATAGATCATTACTATGTTATTTAGAGTAGGAAGATGCCTTTAAAGTTCTTTGAGAACTCTATTCTAGCCCTGTTGGTGGGAATTTTGGCGGTCATACTACAACACATAAAGTTCTAAGGACGGGATATTATCGGCCAACATTGTTTAAACACTCCCATGCCCTTGTGAGAACATGAAAAACTTGCCAAAAGGTCGCTTGTAGACTTTAAAAATATTTTTTTTCCTCTTCAACTCCTTATCGTTGAACCTCCATTTCAATAATGGGGCTTAGACATAATAAAACTAGTCAATCCTCTCTCACCCCAGCAACATAAATTCATTATTGCAGCCACATATTATTTCACTATATGGTTTGAGACAACACGTTTATGTGTGCTAAATGCTAATCAAGTTATTAATTTCTTACAGTTACACATTATCACTCATTTGGTGTTCCCCAGTCTCTAGTTTTTTTAATGCATCTTATTTTTCTTCTCGTGATTTGGATGCATATGCAGTAGAAAAGGGGATTAAGGTAAAATACTCAACAAACTATTATCCACAAGGAAATGTTCTTGCTGAATCATCAAATAAAAACCTGCTTAAAATCCTCAAAAGGATGGTTTCAGAAAATCATAAGAACTGGCATGTTATGTTATTTAATGCATTATGGGTTGATAAAGTCACACCCAAAACTATCATAGGAAACTCACCCTTCTTTCTGGTTTACGGCAGAGAGGCCATTTTACCTCCTCATATTTGTATGCCTTTTGTCCAATTGTCTCAGGCTGTTAAAGAAATCAAGCCATCGGTTATGGAAAATAGAATAAATACTTTAGTGAAGTTAGAAGAAGAAAGACAAAAAGATAAAACCAAGTTGGACTAGCATCAAAAGTTCGTAAAACGATTGTATGACAACAAGCCTTCTTCTAACCATTATCTTGAAGTTGATTACCTTATTTTAAAATGGGACAAAACCCATGAAGATAAGGGTGAACATGCTAGGTTTCAAACACTGTGGTTTGGACAGTTCATTATTACAGACAATATCAGACCCACCACTTTCAGATTTTAGACTTTAGAGGGTCAATTAGAGTCCCTCCCAATCAATGGGAATCTTATAAAGAGATATTTTACTTGATCTCCTTTCAGATATTTCTATATATATTTATGTTTTTTCTCTATTTTTTGCTTTTGCTTTTTATGTGTAAAGTTTGAGCTTTTATTTAAGTATGATTTTTATATTAT
Source organism: Pinus taeda (assembly GCA_000404065.3). NCBI lineage: Eukaryota > Viridiplantae > Streptophyta > Pinopsida > Pinales > Pinaceae > Pinus > Pinus taeda. The sequence goes on along the minus strand of APFE030266255.1, from coordinate 175,694 downwards.
TTTATTTCCATTCCACATAGAATATTCCTGAACAAAATCATTTTTGGGAAATATTATCAGGTGATTTCACCCATGTGCAGATTGTTGGGTAAATTCCTTTAGTTTGGTTCTAATAAACAAACTTTTATACTCAAATGGTTTCTTTTTAAATATGTTCTTAGTTACAAGAATTGTATCTGAACCCTGCATTAGAGAATTTTTGAGGTCTGAAATGGGCCTCCTAAGAAAATACACAAAAAAATAAACATTATAAGAATCAATAGGATCAAGATTATGTGTCAATAGTGAGGATGATTCACCATTTTTGGGGTTAAAAGGTAAAAATATTATAATAATAAAATAATAAAACTACTTTTTCAACCTGTATTTTCGACTTATCTCCCTAAGGTTTTACTCAAATTTCGAGCAAGAGTACTCTTTGGATGCAAAATTTAATTCATCATCCAAGGAGTATCCATTTTTCATACTTTCGATGGACCTTGTTACATGAAAAATGAGAAATACATGAAAAAACATGATTTCAGTCATGTTTTTTCATGTATTTCTCATTTTGCATGTAACAAGGTCCATCGAAAGTATGCAACATGGGTACGCCTTGGATGAGGAATCAAATTATGCATCCAACGAGTGCTCCCGCTCAAAATTTGAGTAAAACCATAGGGAGATAAGTTGAAAATATGAGTTGAACAAGTAGTTTTTGCTTTTTTCCCTCTAAATTTTGATAATGTAATCTAATCTTATTTTATGATTTCCACTCTTATTTTATAATTTCCTTAGGAGGCCCATTTTATACCTAAAAATTCCCCTAACTTTTCATTTATTTAGGAATCTTCATCATGAAAACATATTTATTTTAAATAACATCATTCTTTAGTTGGAAATTCAAACTTTTCACGTCATCCCTTGCTCCTAGTGAGTGGGTTTTCCTCCCCGTCTATTAAGTAATCCATAAAGGATTAATATTTATCAAAGTGTAATTCAAAAATATAAAAGGATTAAAAATTAACTAAAAACAATTATGGTGATAGAGAATTGACTAAAGGATAGGAGCTCTCATTATGAGCCAACCTATCATGATCATGGGTACTAATGAAAATGACATTGTCGTATTTGGTCACCAATTCAGAGTAACTGGAATACAAGGGGTCTCATCACGAGCCATATTTCTCATTTCTGTTAATTCTTATGAATGGCATTGTCACTATCTAGTTACCAAGCCTGGACAATGGCCTCCAACCAATCTTTAACAAAATTAATGACTAAACTTTGCATCTATATCTAAGAGATGGGATACTCGAAAATCATTAGGTTAAAAGGTGACGCTACCAAGGCTATGGATGCATACTAGCATCAATGGCTCCATTTGTGGTATTAAAGTCATCATATAGCAAACTTCTAAAATTTGTTGCTTATCTCTAATAATATATTATTTGTAACGTTTCTTCTAAAAAGGGAATTTACTGGTTTTTAGTGCAGTGTTTGTATATTGAATTACTTCATGTTTTAAAGAGTGAATGGACACCTGTAATATTTAATACACTCAATTGAAAGAAATGGATTTTTATCATTTTACACGTGATTATATTCCATCTAACTTTTATTTCTCTATTTTGTAATTTTAGGTAAAGAAAATTGGTTCGCCCAGTCAGTCACCATTTTTGGTAGGCCAACCCCTCTCTTTTATTTTTTAAATAAAGGGCCCCTCTTTAAATTTTGTTTTCCTACTTGTTCTCATATGATTGGATTTGTATTAGCTAAATTCATACATTCTTTCTTTTATAATCACCTTGATTGTTGTTGGTTTAATATGGGATCTTCTTCACCATGCATTTTAATGTAAGGATTGCCTTCTTAATTTATATGGTTGGTGTTAATAAATAGTTTCTCTCAATTGTGAGAAAATTGTTAAATTAATAGTTTCTATAGAATCGTAGATAATGTAGCTGCTCATGGTCATATTTAAACTGCTAATGGATTATGGGTTATACATTGTCATAATGATTCTCTATGCTTATCCTTTATCTTTATGGCACCTACACTTTCAAATGTTTTATTTCTTATTCACGGTCCTAGCCTATAATATATAACCTTGATTGTTTGGGTTGTGTGTTTTATTTGATTTGCGATACGAATTAATCATGCCATATCTGCTTTGATATGCATCATTTAATGGCCCATTCATTTCTATGTGAATACATGATTGTGGCAATTCATTTCACAGATATGCATTCTGTTAGAAAAATATATTTTACAGAGCAATGGAACACATAGAATATTTCATAAATATAAACACAGAAAAGACATAAAACCAAAGAGACACAACTTACAGCAGACCCACTGTAATATCCTCTGTTTTCTCTCACATTCTCACCTCTCTTTTTCTCGCTCGGAGAATACACATATATTACACAGCCTCAATACAATGCCCTCATACAAAGAGAGGGGCTGCCTTCTTAGATAAAAAAACCCTAAACTAAACATAAGTTCTACCGTCAGATCATCCGCCTAATGAACGACCCAGATTGACTAGAAATTACTATACTTTTACAAGGCAATTTTACATCCCTTTTTTAGCTTCGAGGGTGTTGCCCCATAAACCCCCTCCAGTTGGGGGGATTAGCCCCTCCGGACCCCTGTGGGGAGGACAAGTCCCCCCCGCACCCCCCCTCCGCGTGGAGGGGTGTACAAACTTCCTAGGGTATACATCTGGCTGAAACAAAGACCTCTAAATAATCATGCTCCACACCCAACAATCTCCCACTTGGAGAATGATTGTAGCAACTCCACCACTGCTTCATTTGTGGAAAATTGACTCCTCTTTGGACCTGGTTGTTTTCTCATCTTCATCGTCATCCTTGAAGGCTAATTTGAAACTGAGCATATTCTCAGTTTCTTCCCTAGTTACAACTTTTGTTAGCATATCTGCAGGATTCTAGCTAGTGTGTATCTTTTCCAGCTTCAACTCTCCATCTTCCAACACTGATCGTATGAAATGGTACTTGAAAACACCTGGAGTGACTGCGTATCGTTCAATATATTAATGCTAGTATGTGTTGAGTATTAACACTGTTAAATGGTATTTGAAGTGTTGTATTGAACGCTTGTTTATAATGCTGTATTGAATGGTTTATAACGCTGTATTAAATGGTGTATAACGTTGTATTGAATGGAGTTACTGTGTATCGTTTAATGCTGAATAAATGGTGTATAAACACTGTATCACATGAATGGTGTATTAACGTTGTATCGTTTAAATTTGTCTCTTGAATGTTTATAACGCTGGTATGGTGTAACCTATCTAACCACGGTAATAAGAGAGAAGCCACGACCTTGCTATAGCTGCTATTTTTTGTGAAGTGTCACTATGGAAAAACAGGTGAAGACCTGGTGTGAGCCACTGACAGTTTAGTCCTGGAATGAAATGTTGAGTTCTTTGCAAGATGAATGGAACTTTGGTTATCACTGTATAATGTGCCCATATCATGCTTCTTACCCAATTCACCCATAAACCTTTGTAACCAAATCATATCTTTACTAGCCTTTGTAGCAGCAACATACTCTACTTCTGTTGTTGAAAGTGCAACAACACTTTGGATTTTTGAAATTCAACCGATAGTTGTTCCACCTACAGTAAATACATATCATGTAGTGCTCCTCCTGTTATCTCTGTCACCTGCCATATTTGCATCAACATATCCCTGTAGAGAAATGTTTGAACCACCAAAACATAATGCTTGATTTGTGG
>APFE030266255.1:104186-168715 GCA_000404065.3 Pinus taeda | reverse complement strand
ATTTGTGGTACCTTTCAAATATCTGAGAATCCATTTCATTGCCATCCAATGTTCCTTTCCTGGATTGTTCATGTACCTACTTACAACTCCCACTGCATGTGCAATATCAGGCCTTATGCAGACAATTGCATACATTAAGCTTCCAACTGTTGATGCATATGGAACTTTAGGCATATGTCTTCTTGGGTCTTTGGGCACATTTCCTTACTAAGTTTGAAATGGCTAGAAAAAGGTGTACTAACTGGTTTTGCATTGTGCATATTAAATCTTTTCAACACCTTTTGTATGTATTGATTCTGAGACAATGTTAATTTGCTATTTTTCCTGTCTCTAGTTATTCTCATACCAAGGATTTGTTTTGTAGCTCCCAAATCCTTCATTGCAAATGAATTTGCCAATTTCCTTTTGAGCACATTTATTTCCTGCATGTTAGACCCTGCAACAAGCATGTCATCCACATACAATAACAATATAATATAGCTGCCATCATTTTGGTTTTTCAGATAAATACAATGATCATAGTGACATCTAGTATAACCTTCTCCAGACATAAACTTGTCAAATTTTAGATACCACTACCTTGGAGCCTGTTTTAAGCCATACAAGCTCTTCTTCAACCTGCACACTCGTTTCTCCTTCCCTTTTACCTCATATCCTTGTGGTTGCTGCATATATATCTCTTCCTCCAAATCCCCATGGAGAAAGGTTTTATTTACATCTAATTGCTTAAGATGCAAATCTTCAACTGCTACTAGACTTAAATTAGTTCTAATTGAAGTCATTTTAACAACAGGAGAAAATATTTCATCAAAATCAATACCTTTCTTCTGTGCAAACCCCTTCACCACAAGTCTAGCTTTGTACCTTTGTTTTCCTCCATCTTCTTACTTCAGCCTATAAACCCATTTATTCTGCAATTTAGTTTTACCTACAGGCAACCTGACTAAGTCACAATTCTGGTTATGCATTAAGGAGTCCATCTCTTCTTCCATGGCTAGCTCCGACTTCTTCCTACTTTCAACCTGCATTGCTTCTTCATAACATTTGGGTTCACCAGAATCAGCCAACAATAAATAATATAGTGAAGGAGAGTATCGTTCATGGGGTATACTTATCCTGGTAGATCTTCTAACACCACTTTCAGGTGTTTGGGGTGCTTGTTGCTGTTGTGGTGGTTGTTGTTGTTGTGGTTGTTGATTTTTATTATTTTCAGGAACCTTTACTTTTTCAGTGATCTCATCAAGAACTATGTATTCCTTGTTTTCTTTTTCCTGTTTCTTTTCCTGCAACTGGTTCTTATACAAGACCTTTTCATTGAATATTACATCTCTGCTCCTAATGATTTTGTGATTTTGATAATCATATAAGTGATAACCAAAATCATTAACACCATATCCAATAAAGGTACATTTCTTTGATTTTGCCTCAAGCTTTGTTCTATTTTCTTTATTAATATGGACAAAGGCCTCACAACCAAAAGGCTTTAAAAAGGATTAGTTTACCTTTTTACCTTTCCATGCTTCCTTTGGAACACCACCATCCAAGGAACTTGAAGGCCCTCTGTTTATTAGATAAATAGCAGTATCTACAACATCTGCCCAAAACTGTAAAGGTAGTCCTGCATGCAATCTCATGCACCTTGCACGCTCCATGATTGTTCTGTTCATCCTTTCTGACACACCATTTTCTTGTGGTGTTCTTGGAACTGTCTTCTCTCTATGAATTCCATTCTCTGAATAGTACCTATCAAACTCTTTGCTGCAATATTCACCTCCAGTCTGATCTAAGACACTTCAATTTCTTTCCTGTCTCAATCTCAACCAAACCTTTCCATTTCTTGAAAGTATCAAATACATCAGATTTATTCTTAAAACAATAAATCCAAGTTTTTCTAGTTGCATCATCAATAAAAGTAACATAATAACGAGAGCCACCAAGAGATGATACCTGAGCAGGTCCCCATACATCTGTATGCACAAGCTCTAATTTTTTGCTCTTCTTTTCTTTCCCAACTCTAAGAAATATGACTCTCTTATGTTTTCCATAAATGAAATTCTCAAAGAAGTCCAAATCAACATTCTTCAAACCCGGCAAAAAATTTCTTGAGTGAAGAATCTTCATCCCCTTCTCACTCATGTGTCTGAGCCTATTATTCCATAATGTTGCATCTTCTCCTTTGGAAGTTAAAGCATTAATAGAGTTAGAAATACCATTGCATAAATACAATGTACCAACCTTTTCACCTTTTGCTATTACCAGGGCTCCTTTGGTGACCTTCGAAGCTTTATCTGTGAAATTTGTCACACAACCTTCACCGCCTAACTACCCTGTTGAAATCAAATTTTTCTTCAGATCTGGAACATGCCTTACCTCCTTTAGTAGCCATTGGTTTCCATTCTGCTATTTTACAAGAACTTTACCCATTCCAACAATTTTACAGGGTTTAACATCACCCAAATGGAATTGTCCAAAATCTCCTTCAATATATTCATGAAAATATTTCTTATCAGGTGTGGCATGGAATGAGGCCCCCAAATCTACCATCCAGGAATCAGTAATATTTTCGAAAGAAAGAATCAAAGCATCTTGTAACGCCTCACCTGTCACATTTGCTTCATGATTGTTTTCTTGTTGTGCATCTCCTTCTTTTCCTTTTCGAGATCTACAGTCTTTCTTTAGGTGTCCTTTCTTTCCGCACTTCCAACACACTATCCCCAATTTGGACTTGGATCTACCTTTGCTTGATTTACTATGATATCTTGAGCTCTTTCCTCTTTCCATTTTTCTTCCCCTAGACTTTGCACTCAAAGCATTACCCGATGTCTCACCGGAGCTTTTCCATCACATTTCCTCACTAAGGATAGCACTGACAACATCATCAAACTTTAAAGTACTAGATCCATACACAGAGTTACTAATGGCCATTACTAAACCATTCCAACTTTCTGGCAATGAGCACAAGAATAACAGAGCTCTAACTTCATTATGAAAGTTTACCCCTACAGAACTTAACTGACTTGTAATAGTATTAAAATCATTTAAATTGTCTGCAACAAATCCACCTTCTGACATCTTCATATTAAATAATCGTTTCATAAGAAATACCTTGTTTGAGGCCGAGGGTTTTTCATATAGTTTCGCCAATGCCTTAATCAAACCCTCTGTCATTGTTTCCTTCGAAATTTTGAAGGTGACCGACGCTGCGAGGCACAACCGTATTGTTCCGAGTGCCTTTCTGTCGAGAAGGTTCCATTCTTCATATGTCATACCCATCGACATCTTTGTTTTTCCACCCAATGGTAGGTAAAGATCTCTGATACAGATAATCTTCCATCTACATCTTCCACAGCGAGAATTTTTGGCCATTAAATTTCTCGACCCTAAACTTACCATCTTCCGCCATTGCTCCCACTCGAACGAGGAACCCTTATTTCCTGTGAGTTTATCAGCCAAATAGACCTTCGGCTATGATACCAGTTGTTAGAAAATTATATATTACAGAGCAATGGAACACATAGAATATTTCATAAATATAAACACAGAAAAGACATAAAACCAGAGAGACACATATATACATGGTTCACCCAGTTTGGGCTACATCCACCCCGAACATCCAGTCCTTCCTTTCTATTGTCCAACAAAATGAAGAGACACAACTTACAGTACATCCATTGTAATATCCTCTATTTTCTCTCACAGTCTCACCTCTCTGTTTCTCGCTCAAAGAATACACATCTATTACACAGCCTCAATACAACGCCCTCATACAAAGAGAGGGGTTGCCTTCTAGGGCAAAAAACCCTAAACTAAACATAAGTTCTACCGTCAGATCATCCACCTAATGAATGGCCCAAATTGACTAGAAATTACTATACTTTTACAAGGAAATTTTACATATGTTTTTATCTTCGGGGACGCTGCCCTCGAAACCCCCGCCGGGGGACTGCTGGTCCCCGGACCCCCATGAGGAGGACAAGTCCCCCCCGCATGGAGGGGTGTACAAACTTCCTGGGGTATACATCTGGCTGAAACAAAAGCCTCTAAATAATCATGCTCCACACCCAACACATTCATGGTTAATTACTTGGTTCAATTGACTTTTCATGTTGGTACACCTCCTCATTTACTAACCTAGATATATAATGCCTAAGTTTAAACTTGTATAAGCTCCAGTTGGTATAGGGTTTGATTTCTGTTCATTATCTACATTTCAACGTTGTCTTCATTGTGTCACAAACATGTACTTGACAATTGTTGATTTGGTACCTAGGGTTTTTCCAAGAGGGTTTCATCAAATTGTTCATTTTCCCTCATTCTTGATTGTTATATCACTTAGGGTTGTATGTATTATTTTGATTCTATAAACCCTACACTATATTTTCCTGTGATCTCTTCTCTATAACATGCCTCTAATAGTCTGGGTAGAGCTCATTGGAGTCAAAATCCTAGAAGCGGATGAAGAATGTTTATCCTTGTTTCAGTAACTAGGATTGTGGAAATTTTTACAACTATTCCGGGGGCACAGTGAATAGGTAGTCAATAATTTTTCTTCCTCCTTCTATGACAAAAGGGATTATGTCAGTGACCATGAAATTAAAATTAACTTGCAGTTTGTGGTAGTAGTTACCCAACTACCCTTGGAAGGTGAGTGTTGGTCCAAAAACGTTGTTGTTAAAAACATCCCATGGAAGAAACAGCTAGTGAACAAATATTGTGAATATTGCATTAAAAGTATGCCTATTTCATTTCTTAAACCAAAATGGAACAACATTTTACATTTACTTTGTAGATATATTACCTTTTAGGGTCATTACAGTGTTGTTTTTATAGATCACGATTAGCTCTTGATGGCCTTTTTTGGACGAAAACTTAATTTGCCATATTTTATCCTCAAAATCTTGACTAGGATGTCAAAATATTTCCAGGCAAAGAATAAAAAACCTGAACGATATCTTTTCCATCATGAGTTATGTTATCACCATCTCGCACTAAGGCATCTTCAGAGAAAGAAGATGATATGTTGTTCACATAAAGGTGGCAAACGACATTTGTATTGAGCACCTTAACCTACAAAGGTTAAGTATAACGTGTCTACATGTGGAGAATCCAAAGAGCCAAACTCGGGTGATGAGCTAAGGTCCAAACTTGTGATTCAAGATGGGTCGTGGTTTAAAGACTATAAAACTAAGGGCCTAGTTCCCCCTTGCAATATAAACCTGCTGGCATCTAAGCGCAGCTCCAGCTGCAAAAATACAAGCGGGTTAACACTACTACAAGCCCCCAATGTTGAATAGTCAACACCCGATGAACAACCTAGATCCATTTCGGCTCACGAAAAAGGCTTCCTCCACTCCATGTTATGCTCTACCATAACAGGTAGGGACCACCTGACAAGTGGTCTCCTCCCATTCGCTACTCAATGATACAGGTATCATGTATGATGGTAAAGTACGAGAAAGTTGTGAAAGGTAAAACTACTCGCTTGTTGTATGTGCTCGTCCCTTGTCCTCCTGAACCAACCAAAAATTATAACGTGCCTTCCCCTCATGTCTTCATCTCTTGCCATCTGGGAACACGTCCTTGTCTCTACATAAAATACCTAAATCTCTAAGGTTATAACCCGACAACGATTATTCAGCTTGGTCAAAGAACCTCTAGCCTGGGCAACAGTGTAGGAGCCCTTCGTACACTCTCCCAAAGGTCACGGGTGTCCTCCCAAGTCACTTTCATTCCCCTACGGGCTTTAGGTAACTCGAGACCCCATATTCCTTGTTTAATTTCTTTTGTTTTATTCGAAGGGATGAAGCACGCAGTGCCTATAACCCCCAACACTCATGAGATCAAAAACATTGGTGCCATTCTTTTGAGGGACACTGAATCCCATATTGCTAACCCTATTTTCCCCTTTTCTCTTTTTGACCTCCATTACGAGATATTCTCAGACCATGTGAAGAACGAGGACCCATTTAGGGTTGTGGCTTCTAGGTTATACTATCAAATTTCCCCTCCAATTCATCTCCTCCCTGAATTTGTAACTTGGTTGGCAGATTCTTACCAAAGAGAAAACAATTATTTTTTCTCTCCTTTAGGAAGGGTAATCCTTGAAATAACCCCTCTTTTAATTCAAAGAGCTTTCAATTTCCCCGCATCTCCCTCTATGTGCACCTTTACTGAGTCAACCTTAGGTGGGAATTTTACTGCACTCCCAGCGAAAGAACAGCAAGCCTTCCTAGAGAAAATTATCGCTCCCAAGGCCGAAACCCTACCTCCTGACATTCATCTCCCATTAACTCTTTTTAAATATGTTGTTCAGCCAATATTAGCCACTATATCTAGTCTTTTGGGTGGACACACCACCCTGCAATTAAGCAGGGTGGCTCTTGGGTGTTTGCATAAGATGAAGCAGCTTGGATTCCAGCTAAACATCCCATTATACCTCTCAGCCTCCATTCACTTTCAATTCAACTATCTCGGAGTCTCCTCTTACTTCCACTATTACTCACTACTATTTTATTTGTTTCTTTATACCCATATTGAGGAATTACAATGTCTTCACCTAGATGTGTTTACCGCTGATAAAGAGAGAAATCCAATCTTTGATTGGAATGTCTCTATAAGAGAGAGGCCAGGTTTGGGAAGATATTCCCAATTGCTCTGATCCTTCATGGCTTCCTACCAAATCATTCATGGAGTCTCACCCCCACAGAATCTTCCCTGAGCAAAAGGAACTCCTCCAACTCCAAGAGCTAGTTTTCATTATAGATTGGTACCTCTATGAGGACTATATAGAGATTTGGTTTTATGGGTGTGATCTCCCTCCTTATTATTTACTAGTGTTTCTGCCAATGAGGGTGTTTGCCCTCGAGTTCATCAGGAAAATCCTTAATGTTGACCTGCTCCATTTTGTACCAGCCAAGAAAGGTTACATATTTAAAATGGGACAGTTGGTAGGTCCTTTTGTGATAAACACCAAGCAAGGCTTCAAAATAGTTGAGTCCATGCTCGAAGCCATGGAATTTGATAAAGTTCAAATATGACATTACGATCCCTGAGGTCTCCTTATTTTAAGAAGGGAAAATATTAAAGCCTCAACTTATGTGCATGATCCTAAGGTTGAGGTCAAATGGAAAGCTAATTTTGATTCCTTGCTTCTTAATACATACATGGAGAACGAGTCCCCAGTCAGCACAGACAAGACACAAAAAAGGGTTGCTAAAACTTCAGCTGACATCGAAAAATGACCGGCTCATAAAAGGGCTAGAATTTAAGAGTAGGAATAGGAACAAGAATAGGAAGAACCAAGCATCCATCTCCAAAAGCAAGTGTCTGAGAACCCATCCTTTCAGGTTAATTTTGTAATACCTCCAGTGGCCTCAACAATGTCCTCGACTGAGGTAGTCATCCTAGAGTCTGAGGAAATTCTTTATGCAGCAAGAATAGGTTCGTCACAGGGCATGAACATCCAATTAAGAAACATGAGGGAAAAGGAGAAGTTACATCAAGAAATGACCTCAAAAAGCATCCCTCAGCACACTTGGATATTAGCTGCAATGGATCTAGAGAGAGAAGAGATGAAAATCAAGTTGAATCACCCATCCATTCAAAGCTTGCCTTCGAGTTCCCAGTTTCAGGATCTGGATGTGTCTCTGGATTTGACCAGTGTGCCTCTAGCAAACATAGTCAACCTACACAGGTAGGTGGGAGAAATGTTATACAATGACATCAATAAGAACCAAATGACTATTAATCGAGCTCAAGTCTATATAGACAAAATCACCGAGAATGTAAATGTTGAGAAGGTCAAGTCTTATGCTCTTTTTAAACAAAATGAATATTATAAAGAATTGATCATGAAAATGGGACTAGATCCTAAAGACGATGTAGCAGTGGTAGCAGTAGTAAAGGAAACAAAGAGGGAAAATTTAGAGTTGAGATGACAGCTAAATATTCCTTGAGGTGAGCATATTCAAACCCCTGAGCTAATTCAAAGTGAAAAGGAAAATGAGGTGGTAATACAAGAATTGAATGCAATTATAGAGAGAGTTTTTGTCCTAGAACAAACAGTGGATGATTTACAAAACTGGATCAATTCTCATGTATGTACTGTACTCATCCCCGATGATTCTCAAAATGTTAGGTACCTATACTACTAGTGTAACCCCTTACTGTTATTAGTACAACCCCCTTATTATATTGTTATGCCCATGTAGTCCCCATACTGTTATTATTGTGCCTCATAAAAACCCACTATTGTTATTATTGTTCCCTTACATTATTATTGTTATGTCGGCTCTAATTATATTATAACCTCTTATACTCCTATATATAGAAAGGAGGTCTTGTCATTTTTAACATCCAAGAATTGTTCATTTCTATAATGTAAAGGAGGTTGCCCCCTTGAAGAGGCTTATTTCTAAGGCATTCATCTATCTTTTCTATCTTTTTGTGGGCTAGTTTCATAACATTTCTCCACATCTCCAAAATTTTTTGGACAATCATTCAAAGGTATTTGAGACTCCCAAAGGCCTCCCACCTATTCGTGATCATGGTCATGCTATTCATTTGATTCGAGGAAGTGTTCCTCCAAACATCAGGACTTACAGATATACATATGCCCAAAGGAGTGGGCACTCATTCAAAAGTTGCAGGGTCCCACTTCAAACAGTTTGCGAGAACTTGACAAGGAATGAAAAATCATATTGGAACCTAAAGTAGTTACAGAACCGAGAAATCAACAGCTACAAAATAGATCAATTTCAAAGTATCTCATCAAGTGGAAGAACTTACCTGTTGAATATTCCACATGGGAGGACAAGAATTTATAGATAAGCATCAAGAACTACTAAAGCGTTGAGGACAACACTTTTTGAAGGAGAGGGGCATGTTAGGTCCCTATACTACTAGTGTAACCCCTTATTGTTATTAGTACAACCCCCTTATTATATTGTTATGCCCATGTAGTCCCCATATTGTTATTATTGTGCCCCATAAAAGCCCACTATTATTATTATGGTTCCCTTACATTATTATTGTTACATCGGCTTTGATTATATTATGACCTCTTAGACTCCTATATATAGAAAGGAGGTATTTTCATTTGTAACATCCAAGAATTGTTCATTTGTGTAATGTAAAGGAGGTTTCCCCTTCGGAGAGTCTTATTTCTAAGGCATTCATCTATCTTTTCTATCTTTTTGTGAGTTGGTTTCATAACACAAAACCTCGCTGATCACCTTACTAAGGCATTAACAGAGCTGGAACTTTCTGAGGATGAGTTGGAGAGAGTTCAAAGGGAGTTGGACGCAGCTAAAATCCAGGTGACCTAGAAAGAGAAACAACTCCAAGAGGCAAATGCAAACATCGACAAGCTTACAAAATATTTAGTACAGAGTGGAAATCAAGAGATCAAGGAGTTGAAGACCAAACTAAAGGAAATATGGCCCTCATAGAAGCCAGGCAGGTGGTGTGGGACAAGATTATCCACGAGGTTTATCATTGTTGGGAGAAAGTAGCTTTGATACATGATCAAAAGAATCTCTTGAATGAATTTTCCGCTTCTCTCCAGAATGACAAGCAAGTCAATATTACTAACTCCCAATATGCTCAGAAGTACATTTATTTTTTGATTGAGAGAAAAATCAGGGAGTTGAGGCCACTTAACATATCTGATGAAATGAAAATAGTAGAAAAGGTTTATAAGGTTATCTTGAAAGAGGAAGCCAGGGCTAAGGCAAAACAAAGTCTGGGAAAGGTACAGAAAGAGGTGTCAAACTTTGATGTCAAATTCAATCAGCTTCTCAAGGTCAGGTTACCTAATTGTTGGGAAGTAAATGGAGAATTTCTCAAATAGGAGGTGTATAACTAGAAAATGGCTGAGATTAAGAGCAGGACATGTGCAGCTCCCAAGAAAATGCCAGCCCTTAAAGGAACAACCATAAAAAACTTCTTGGAGAAGGAATTTCACCTTCTAAAGATGGTTAAAGGTGTCTCCCAGTGAAAAATGGATTATGCAGGTGTGATCAATCTCCAACTCCACTATCGACAATTCAACTCTATTCCACCTCCCCTCCAGCAATGTGGCAGCAATGCGAACTATTTTCCAACCCCCCCATGCTTCAAATGGTTCACCCACGGGGTTCTACAGCTTTGCACCAAGCATCCATGTCGTCTCGTCATCCATGAATATCATGTTTATTGTGCTAGTTATGGCCTTTGATTTTAATTTTTATTTATTTTTACCTTATGTTTGTTATGCTTTTAACAAGACATTATTTTATGGATAAGAGGGTTGTGCCTTTGCACATGCTCTAATTTTGATTGATGATTTTGTAATGATGACAAAGATCAATAAGGAATATCTTTTTAACGGCCTATGATTTAGAGGCTTTTAGGCATATATACCTTCTTGAAAAAGGAAAAGAGGTTCAGAATTCGAGGAAAGAAACTCTATGTTATTTTTTAGGTGGTTTTTTTGGCTTTGAAGATGTATCTTTGAGAATATTAATGAAATCATGGTGATTCCTTCATTCCAGTATTACAATATGTTTTTTCTCTGTTGAAATTCCATTGTGTTAATATTATTCTCTGATTTCACATCATAAAGCTACCATAATTGTTTCATGTGTTCTTATAGATTCATTTGAATTAAGATATTAATGCCCATGCCTATATGAATCTCCGAAACTAACTCTTTAATTGCGCTCCGTGAGTCATTGCATCAGTTTCTCTACTGATCCATTTTGTCTTTCCTAAATTATAAAAGTGTCGAATTCTTGATATCTCGAGCTCTGTTGGACCTCGAATATGCCCATTTTTCCATCATACAAAACCATTATTCATAACCCAAATTCTCACACGTTTACACTCATTTCACACCATAATTCCATCAGTTATTGCCAATTCATATCCTACACTTAGTGGTTGATTACCCTTAGTTTTATTAGATGTTCTATGATTAGAGAAGTTTTTTTCATGATTTACTAATGGCAGTTTTTTCTAAGTTCATTTACTGCAGGGTTCCATTACTAAAATTCTTCACAAATGTATAGGTGAAAATATCCAATTTGGAGCTTCAACATATTGCCACGCTTTCAGGGAAAACTAAGGAACATTATTGTCCAAAATGATGTTCTAACACCTCCACATGAGTTGGATTGCACCCAGGTCACACATGTAGGTCTCTAGAAGAAAATCAACAGATCTGCTCAAAATTCATATATTTTTCAAACTACCAAGTTTGACCTTGATTTTCGTGCAACTGGAGGTGAATCTGGAAAATTTGAGCAAATGGGATTGTTTAAAATATAACAAATTATCTATAACCAAAATTGTTTCTCAAGATTCGCTTTGGTTCAAAAGTAACACGCGAGTATTTAAGGCAGTTTCATAAACAAACAATTGTTTTTCTAGAATTCTAGAATCTTGAAAAAGAGCCAAACAACCAACTTATGGCACGCTTTTTGAGGATATGGAGTTTAATGAAACAAACATAAGATATTTTTTTGTTGAAAATATGATAAATTAAGTTCCCTCCAAACCGCTTTCCAAAATTCGCCATGGTTAGGGAGATAAGCCAATATCTTTGAGGCCAATTTGTTAAAAATATGCAATTTTCCATAACTAAGGAAAATGACTTATTCGCCTTGTGAATTTTATAAATGGCTTAGACATGGCCTGTAGGGGGGGGGAAGGATAGAATAGAAGAAAGGATTGTTGTAATACGTTTTTGGCTTTGCCTCAGAATGACTAGCAAGGATGTATGCATATAAATTTCTATTTTGAACTTTAATACAATTTAGATTCTGCACTCAATTTGTTGCAAGTATTAATGTGCTTTTTTTTTTCATAAGAGTATTGTGTTAATTTAAACTTTCTCCGGGAGTGGCAAGAGCTCACCATCACCTAGAATAAATTTTTGTAAACATCACATGATAGAGGTAGCATATTTGATTTAGATCTAGGTGTAGAGATTTTATTTTGAAAGCATATGTTAATTAGATCTCATAATTTTGATTGTGTACTTAAGACTATAATTTGTTTTCCTTGAAATTAAATAGACATATCATCTTCAACTTGTTGCAAGCCAATGAATGGTTTTGGTCGATGATTTAATTTCATGAATAATCCCTTTGTTACAGGTTTACGATTGGAATACTCAAAGGTGCTTCTTAATTGGATAAACAAGAGATCGATAACTCTATTTCTTTTAAATATGAATTGAAATCAATTTCGTACCTTACTGATTCACTATAATTTCTTGTAACATTGTGTTTTGGAAATCAAGTATTTGAAAGTAATGCAACGAGACCATTAAATCATTGTTTGGAGTTGTAGTTTAGTTTTGAGATGCATTATAATTGTAATTAGTTATTGATAGAATTGTTGGTTAATGCGATTATGTCTGAATGATTTCTTGACTTTGATTAAAGTAATATAAGGATAAAATAATTTCTTATTTTGTAGTCTTTTGTCTGAAAACATGTTAATTAGAATATTGATTTACTTTAGTTTCTTTTGAAGCAGTTGCAGAGTGACGTTAGAGGTTAGTTTGAATTCGTGTTGGATTGCATCCCGGGACTTAGACTTAGTGATTAGATTTGATTTTGTTGGATTGTCTATTTTATTTAGTTTAGAATCACTTGGATTAGAATTAGTTTTGTTTAAGATTTAAATTAGCATAAGCTTGATTTTGAATGGTAATTAGTCGTGTTTGATTTCATATTTCTAAAGTTTATTGTTTGAATTGCAGTTAAGTTTTACTTGCATTGAGATTAAGTTTGATTGATTTACTTTACTTAGATTGATATTAAAATTGCTTAGTATTTTGTATTATGTGCTTAATTTAGGAATATATTTCGTATTTCATGATGTTAGTTTATATTAGACGCTCTGATCCTGTGTTACCTGCGTTTGTGCCTCTAATTCTTACGACCCCAGATTGATAATTTAATGTTGGAATTATAACACATATAATTTCCCCAACATTTTTGGCATCATTGTCGAGGAGGTGCTAAAAGGATTAGAGCATAGTTTCTTTCACAGGTTTTCGGTTTGATTTTAGTTGCAGGGTAACTAGAGGGAGGAGTTGACAATAAGACATGAGTGAAGAGCCACGCATCCACTTTGGTTTGGGGTCACTCCAAAGTTTAGTTGTCCAAGTAATCGACGAGTTCAAGTTTGATTAGTTTTATTTCTATTAGTAGTTTTAATTCATTTAGATTAAAATTCAAGCTCTTTAAAGACAAAAAAAAAAATTGACGTGTTTTAAGAACCCCTTTATAATAATCCATGGTGCAAGACAGGGATCATCAACCAGCTGGAGAAATTCAAGAATGATTGAGATCTTGAAGAATGTCCCTCAAAGCACTTTCTCAAATCCTAGCAATAGCTAGGGTATCTACTTCTCAGGAAGAGTTCATCATGACCGCACTTAGGAAATTATCTATCTCTCCAAAACCAGAAAAAGGATTTGGAACTCTCCCTTGATTCCTCTTGCCTATCTACCAAGGAGATTGAGAAATCATGTACCAAATCCAATGTGGAGCATCCAACTAAACCTGAGATCGAAGAAATTTCACCATGCCCAACAGCAAGCCTTGTATGCATTCCTGAGACAAATTATCCAAGTTTGTCTAGAATGACTGAGGAGGAATTTTAGAGTGGTTCAAATGAAGAAATGGGCCAATCCCATCAGGATTACATCAAGCATTGGTTCCAAATCCCAGTCAAAGTACAACTCTCATCTTCAAGTACTCTTTGTATCACATCTTTCAAAGTTGTTGATTTTCCATGCTCATGTATATTCTAAATTTTATATGTTAAATGTGAGCATGAATATATCTTTGAACCTGATCTGCACATGGCTTCATTGGAAGTTCTCTTTCACTTGAAGGAGGACATATTTTCTTTAGTATAGTAGGAAATTTAGTAAATAAATGAAAATAGTAAAGAGAAAAATAAGTCCTTTTGTGAAAATCAGTTTGTCTAGCACAACTGGACAGGGACTTTGCTTGAAAACCAAGTAACTAGTGGGAAAAGTTCCCAATGGAGTTTGTAAATTTGTATGAGTTCTTCAAATCATGTATCTTTCAAGTCATTATGTCTTGTACTCATGTTGGTTGATGTGGGATCCCTTAAGGCCCACCTGCCAACAAGCCTTGCCTCATCCACATCTGTAAATTATTTGGGACCAAGGTTAGGGTTAGATAAGGCACTTAGGAGCTTGAATGCCTTAATGGAAGGTATCATTGTCATCTAATAAGGAAATACATCAATGTTTCTTGGTGGATGAATGCTGCAGTCCATTCAACTTTGACAAATTCATTCATGGCTAGTAGAATGTACCTAGTGCCTTAATTCACATTGGCATCAAAGGTGAGATATCTCACATTGGTTAATGACTTTCTCAATGGTAAGTAATCCAGCTATTCTTGCTTATGTTCGACATAGACGCCATTTATTCACATATGAAAGATTGCACATGGGCATGTAGCAGTTGAAGACTATATGGTTTTGAGATCTCAACACAGGTTTGCAACCATTTTGATTTTTGTATCAGCATTCCCTATTAGGTCCCTATAATACTAGTGATTACCCCATTAATATTGTAGTTATATCCCTTATTAATATTGTTGTGCCCCTATTGTCCCCATATTGTTATTACTATGCCCCATAGAATCAATCTATTGTTATTTTTGTGCCTTTATATTATTATTGTTAGGTCGGCTGGGTTATATTGTGACTCCTTAGACTCCTATATATAGAAAGGATGTTTTTTCATTTGAATCATAAAAGAATCATTCATTTGTTTAATGTAAAGGAGGTTGCCCCCTCGAAGAGGCTGAATTCTAAGGCGTTGATCTATCTTTTCTATCTTTTTGTGAGATGGTTTCATAACATTCCCATTGTCATTTGCAGCAGCATCCACCTTTCCTCAGTTGTTTGGGGACATACAACTCCTCAAGCATGGGGGAGAAGGGGACCTTCAATTCATCCTTCGGCACTTCATTTCATCCTTCAACCTTCTTCAATAGATCAAATTAACAGTCACATCAACTCCATCCAGTTTATCCTCTACTTCATTTTGTAGCACTAAGCACATCAACAAAAAAGGTAAAACTTGAGGTAAATTTGGCTTATGATTCTCTAATTCATTAAAAGGTTAAATAAGCTTAATTTTCACCACTTCTCATTCCACACATTTCATCTTTCATTATCCTTCTATTTCCTTCCATTCATTATGCATATACTCTGATTACAAGACCATGTAAAAGTGAAGCCTTATGGTGCATTAATAGAGGCAGTGTCTATAGTGTCTTCTCCAAGCATTCCATTCACAAGTTGAAGTCATTATTTCCATGAAATGATAAAGGAAACCACCTATAGACATTGGTCTTACAGAGACAGAGTATGCATGCAGCCATTCACCATCTCCATCACCACCTCATTTCATTCATCATCTCTCCCTCATCCATTCATTTCTTGTCCTCAATTTTTATTGCTCTAAAATTAGTATGATATGTTAATATGAAGACTGTTTTCTCACAAGAGCCAGCACCTCCAAGTATTCAAGTAGTGTTGCGCCACAAGAACCAACACCTCCAAATGTTCAAGCAATGTTGTTCCATAAGAACCAACATCTACAAAACAATGTTAAGAATCTTTCAATGAGAAATAGATTTGTTTACATGAGGATATGCAAACCCTCAAGCATGGGGGAATGTTGGGCCTCGAATATGCCCATTTTTTCATCATGCAAAACCATTATTCATAACCCAAATTCCAACACTTTTACACTCATTTCACACCATAATTCCATCACTTATCGTCAATTCATATCCTACACTTCATGGTTGATTATCATTAGTTTTCTTAGCTTTTATATGATTTATTCATGACTTACTAGTGACATTTTTTGCTAAGTTCATTTGCTGCAGGGTTCCATTGCCAAAATTCTTCACAAGGTTATAGGTGAAAATATCCAATTTGGAGCTTCGACATCTCGGCACGCTTCTAGGGAAAACCGAGAAAGGTTATTGTCCAAAATGAAGTTCTAACACCTTCCCATGAGTTGGATTGCACCCAGGTCACACATATGGGTCTCTAGAAGAAAATCAACAAATCTGCTCAAAATCTGCACAGTTTTCAAACTTCCAAGTTTGACCTTGATTTGCGTGCAACTAGAGGTGAATCTAGAAAATATGAGAAAATGAATTTTTTTTTAAATATAACAAATTATCTATAACAAAAACCGTTTCTCAAGATTCTCTTTCGTTAAAAATTTACACGTGGGTCTTTAAGGCAGTTTCATAATAAAACATTATTTTTCCAGAATTCTACAATCTTGCAAAAAGAGCCAAACAGCGAACTTCAAGCATGCTTTACAAGGATATGGAGTTGAATGAGACAATTTAAGAGAGGTTTTTCTTTTAAATATGACAAATTAAGTTCCCTCCAAAGTTTTTCCCAAAATTCGCCATGGTTAGGGAGATATTCCAATATCTTTGAGGCCAATTTGTTAAAAATATGCAATTTTCCATAAGTAAGGAGAATGACGTATTCGCCTTGTAAATTTTATAAATGGCTTAGCCATGGCCTGCAATGGGGGGGAGGATATGCAGGAATTTACTGGGTAAGTTCCTCAAACAGAACACCAAAGGACAACGCTCACAAACAGATCACAGATCAATACACCAGTATTCTTGACGTGGTTAAAAAGATCAGAGAGGGAAACTGTAGTCCATGGCATGAGCCAACGCGACCACTTCAGGCAATTTATTAATAAAATAATGAAAATTTACATAAGCTTCTCTCATGAACGGTTACCCTACAAATGACCCTCCATGTTCTTTAAATAGAGATCATGGACCAATTTGGTGTTAAGCCACGGATCAAGTGTCGATAATATCGAGGAGAGAATGAACTGTCAGACCACTTCATGTCTATAACATATCATGACTGTCAAATTGTAAATTAGAAAATTACATAGTAAAGAAACACACTTTACCTAACTCTACACTAGACCAAGTTATACTTAACTATTTCCTATGTGTCAGAATATCCTAACATCCCCCCTTAAGAACAACTTGGGATAGGATTGAAGGATGTACAAATATGACACAATAGGAGAAGGAAGGAGGAATTAGAGCCTATCCCCCCTTAGTGACAACTTCCTGAACTCCAACCATAAATTAAAGTTTAGTAAACTTCGCCTCTATGAGAGCCTTTGTAAAGATATCTGCAACTTGATCATCTGTTGAACAATATTGCACTTCAAGAACATGGTCATGAATAAGCTTTCTGATGAAGTGCATGTGTAGTTCAATGTGTTTTTTGCGTTGATGTTGGATTGGATCTTTTCATAGTTGAATGGAACTTTGATTATCACACTAAAGTGTAGTCAGGATCTTCTGCTGAAAGCCAAACTCTGGCAGGATCTGACGAAGCCACAGGGCTTCCTTACTAACTTCTACGGCACCACGATACTTTGCTTCTACTGAAGAAAGAGAAATGGCACTTTGTTTCTTGCAATCCCATGTAATAGGTCCTGAACCAACATTGAACACATAACCTGCAGTAGAATTCCAATCATCAGGGTCACCATCCCAATTAGAATCAGTGAAACCAACCAATAGAGGAGATGCTTCTACACTGTAATGAATCCCAAACTGAACTGTACCTCGAACATAATGAAGTATTCTTTTAGATGCTTTCCAATGACTTTCATGTGGGTTTTGCATAAACCGAGAAATAAGGCCAACAACAAAGGAAAGGTTAGGACAAGTATGGGTCAGATACAAAAGTTTTCCTACAAGTTGACGTTATAAGGTAGCATCAACTTCAGGGGAAGTACAAGTAACTGAAATTTTGGCTCCATACTGAAAAGGAGAAGGGGGTGGATTATAGTATTCCATGTGAAGATGGCGTAGAAGATCACAGGCATACTTGGACTGGGAAAGGAAAATACTTTCCTTGGATTGCAAGACTTGAAAACCAAGAAAATAATGCAAGTGTCCTAAGTATGTCATTTCAAACTTCTTTTTAAGGCTAGACGTCACATGGTTTATAAGGTTGGGATCACTACCAGTAAGGATAAGATCATCAACATAAAGAACAAGAATGATAAGAGACGTGTCCACTTTCTTGATGTAGACAGTATTGTCAGAATGACACCTAGAAAAGCAGGTTTCTAAAAGAAAGCTATTTATTTTGGCATACCAAGCCCGAGGGGCTTGCTTGAGACCATAAAGGGATTTCTTAAGCCGACATGCAAGGCTAGAGTCTGTTTGTATAAAGCCAGTAGGTTGTTCCATATAGATTTCTTCATGCAAGTACCCATGCAAGAAGGCAGATTTAACATCCATCTGATGGGCTTCCCATTTGAAAGAGGTAGCAAGGGAAAGAGCAAGGCAGATAGAGTTCATTTTGGCAACAAGGGAGAAGGTTTCAGTATAATCAATGCCTTCAACTTGTGAGAAACCCTTAGCAACAAGATGAGCTTTATGTTTATCAACTTTTCCATCTGGTCCATACTTGGTTCTGTAAACCCATTTGCATCTAAAAATTTTTCGTCCCTTTGGAAGAGGAACAAGATCCCATGTATTATTTTCCAATAATGAACGATATTCTTCATTCATAGCTGCATCCCAATCTAGATGGCCTAAAGCTTCTGCAAAGGTGTGAGGATCATAATTCATTCAAGCTTGAGCTAGTAAAGAAGAGGCTCTATCAAACTGAGAACGTGTATGTCGCTGATTTGTAGGGTCACCTGCAAGAGCACCTACTACATCCCGAGTAGCACGGACCCATTTTGGAAGATAAGGAGATGAAGGAGGATCCTAAGAAGGTGGGGGAGTATTATCATCTTCCCTATCATCATCTGAAGAAGAAATATTTTCAGAAGTAGAAGGGATAGAGAGAGGCGGCACATCCGTCGAACTAGGCTCGTAGACCGATATATTTTCAATAAAATTTACATCTCTTCTAATGATAACATTTTTGGACTTAAGTGGAATAAGTCTATATCCTTTGACATCTTCAGAATATCCAACAAAAATTCATTTTTCACTCTTAGATTCTAAAGACTTATGTTTTTCATCTAGAATATGGGCCCATGCTTCACTTCCAAAAACATGAAAGTGACTTACATCTGGTTTAATTGAGCTCCATGCTTCTTCTGGAGTGATATTCTTTAAAACCTTAGTAGGAGTGTGATTTATTATGTAATTTGCACAGTTAATTGCTTTTGCCCAAAAATTAAGACTAAGTCCTTTAAATTGAAGCATACAATTAGCCATTTCCTTTAAGGTGAGATTCTTCCTTTCAGCTACACCATTTTGTTGTGGAGTATATGGAACAGTATGTTGCATTTGAATTCCATTCTTAGTGAAAACGTTGATGAATTTTTTGTTAACATATTCTCCGCCATTATCAAATCTTAGCTTAATAATTTGATGTCCAGATTGTTTTTCAACAAAGGCCTTGAAGGCCAAGAACATGTTAAATACTTCACCCTTGAGTTTTATGAAGTATACCCAAGTGCATCTGGAGAAATCATCAATGGAAGTTACGAAATACTTGTATCCAAAGAATGAAACAACTAGAAGTGGACCACATAAATCACTATGCACAAGCTATAAAGGGGTTGAGGTGTGCCAAGAGGTACATTTTTCAAAACTATTCCAATGATGTTTTCCAAGTACACATCCGGAACAAACACCATCTCTGCAAGATACCATTGTTAGACCTGTCACCATATTTTCTTTACATAGATTATGAAGGGAGCGATAGTTTAAGTGACCAAATCGCTCATGCCAAAATTTGCTCACTTCATCATTATGAGCAACAAATACTAAGGGAAGATTTGATGACCCAAAGTTATTAAACTTATACAACCTTGTAGAATCATCAGCAATGCCAGTAACTAAAATCTATCTAGGATCTCTTAGGTCCTTAATTACAACATCGTGAGGTGAAAATTCAACGATTTTACCTTCACCTGAATTAGTTATCTTATATAAAGATAGAAGGTTGTAGGATAAGGTTGGAACACATAATACATCATTAAATTGACCATTTTCTAGATGAACAGTTCTAGTCCCTATAACACTAAGAGATTTATCATCACCAACATATATATTTTTGGTGTTACAATCATTTAAAGAAGAAAGCATGGCTTTGTTTTTGTCCATGTGATAATAAGCTCCAGAATCAATAAGCCACTCATGAGAATGATAAGAAGAAGATACATTTAGTGCATAACCAGACCGAGATGCTTGACAACCACATGCAGAAAGTGTTATTCCTGAAGATGAAGTTGAAGTTGAAGAGTGCTCCAAATGGATGTTATGCTTCTTCATCGCTGCTTCCAAGGCTTCCATCTTCTTAAAGAATTTGGATTCTAAGTGGCCATCTCGATTACAAAAGTAGCAATGTCTATCAGTCTTATTCCCTTTATTTTTATTTTTCTTATCATTTTGTTGAAATGATTTTTCATTTTGAGACTGAAATTGCTTAGGACCCGTGTTTGGTTTAGGACCATTCTTTTTAGGATACTGCTTCTTAGGATTCTTTGAATTTGGTTATTGTTTGGCGGCTAAGGCTTTTGTAGAAGAGTTTCCAAGATTAAGAAGACCAAGATATAAGAGCTTTTCTTGTTCTCTTATAAAAGAATCACAAAAGGCATCAAAAGAGGGGGACTTATAGTCTTGTCCTTGAGAAATAAAGGCTTCTCTAGTAGAATGGAAAGTGGAAACAAACACAGAGTACGTTGCTCCCAACTTAGTAAGAATGGAATAGATAAGGCTACCATCTTCTTTCTTAGCCTTAACAGCTTCCAAGAGAAGTCTAAGGGTCTTAAACTTGGAAAAAATATCTTCAATGGAAGAAAAATTATTGGGGTCCAGTATAAGCAACTCATTTTCAAGTTGATGGGCTCTAATTTCATTTTTAATTCCAAAAAGTTTAGTGAGTCGTTTCATTGCTTCATTAAGAGTATCAAGTTCTGCGATATGGAATCTAAGGTCTGAAGAAATAGACATCCCTATCATCCCACGTGCTTGATATTGCCTATATTCCCATTTGGCTGCCTTATCTTCATCTTGAGGTTTGGTTTCTTGGCCTGAGGCTATTATGTAAAGACCTTTACTTCTAAGTAAATCCACAATGTAGGACCACCATTGGAAGTAGGTGGTGATGTCAAGAATAACTTGGCTTGGACTTTCCATTTTAACAAAAACTGAAGCTGTAGATACTGAAACTAAGTGTTGTAATGGAAATATCTTGAAAAATTAAGCTAATTAAAAAAAAACGGCTCCGAAAACGGCTTACGGATTAAAGAAGTTATGGCTTTTTGAAGAAAAGTTGTTGAAGATGTCGATGAAGTGCGTTAATGTGTAGAAATGAATGATCATGTTATATTTAAAAAAATCCCCTCTTTCCAAACTTAATCTATCTAGCTCACTAACAAAAATATTTTATGTGACTCACTTTATAAATAAGTGAAAGTCACTTTTACAATGGTACTTTATGAGCTACCCACTAAATTGTAACTTAAATAACAGATAAAGAGACTTTAGAATTATAAGTGACTCACTTTTTATAATGGGTGAGAACATGTTTACATAAAGTAACTTTAAAACATAAGTTACATGTGCTTTTTGAAAAAGTTACTCAACAAAAATAAAGACTTGAACTCAAGACTTCTATTCTCATAAAGTAACTTTGGACCAAGTGAGCTAGTTTAAAAGGTTAGTAATTTTTGGAAAAGAGGAAGGAGGGATCCTTTTTTTTTCATCGTTGAAGCTTTGGGGTGCGTGCTTACTTGAAAAAGATATTTTTTGCCTACAAAACAAAACCCACAAATCCCAACACGGACATACAAAAAAAAAACCTTGCAGCTTGAAGTTAGCTTTAGCCGGAAACTAAATATTTTCCTCAATGTTTCTAATTTTCCGAGATCACACTAAAGCGCGGTGGAAAAGAGCATACGCATGAGAAAAATCCTTCCTTTCTGTTTCTAATTTTCCCAGATCACATAGAGTTGCAGGGCAAAGAGCATACACAAAAATGAAAGGTATAGATCCAATAATGAAAAATAGAGAGCTAAATAAACTGAAATAAATAGAGAGATGAATAGCTAGAACTGCAAATAAAGACTGTATACCTCCAGATCTTAAAAATGACATAGCTAGGGCTACCGGAAACTTTTTCGCATGAAACGAAAGGGGTTCCTCACTAGAACAGATGCTCCTAACACAATAGGGTAGTCCTCTCATCCCAAAAGTAGTCAGAAACTATAGATCTAGGAAACGAAAGTCACATGCAGTTATACTGGCTTTAGATTTGGATCACCAACTGATGTGGCCCTCAAATAGCTCTGATACCATGTAGGAATTTACAAGGTAAGTTCCTCAGGCATAACACCAAAGGATAACACTCACAAACATATCACAAATCAATACACCAGTATTCTTGACGTGGTTAAAACCCTCAAAGAGGGAAACAGACCACGGCTTGAGCCAACGCAACCACTTCAAGTAATTTATTAATAAAATAATGAAAATTTACATAAGCTTCTCTCATGAACGGTTACCCTACAAATGACCCTCCATGCTCTTTAAATAGAGATCATGGACCAATCGAGCGTTAATCCACGGATCAAGTGTCGGTAATACCGAGGAGAGAATGAACTGTCGGATCACTTCATGTCTAGAACATATCGTGACCGTCGGATTGTAAGTTACAAAAGTACATAGTAAAGAAAAACACTTTACATAACTGTACACTAGACCAAGTTATAATTAACTATTTCCTATGTGTCGGAATATCCTAACAGGATAGAACAGAATAAAGGAATTTTGTAATACGTTTTTGGCTTTGCCTCAAAGGACCAGTAAGGATGTATGCATATGAATTTATATTTTGAACTTTAATACAATTCTGATTCTGCACTCAATTTGTTGTAAGTATTAATGTGTTTTTTTATTTTTAAAAGAGTATTGCGTTAATTTAAACTTGCTCCGAGAGTGGAAAGAGCTCACTACCACCTGGAAGTAAGTTTTGTAAACATCACATGATATAGGTAGCATGTTTGATTTAGATCTAGGTGTAGGGATTTTATTTTCAAAGCATTTGTTAATTAGATCTCATAATTTTGATTTTGTATTGAAGAATGTAATTTGTTTTTCTTGAAATTAAATAGACATATCATCTACAACTCGTTGTAAGCTAATTAATGGTGTTGATCAATGATTTTATTGCATGAATAATCCCTTTGTTACAGGTTTATGATTGGAATACTCAAAGGTGATTCTTAATTGGATAAACAAGAGATCGATAACTCTATTTCTTTTAAATATGAATTGAAATCGATTGTGTACCTTACTGATTCACTATAATTTAT
This sequence comes from Pinus taeda, assembly GCA_000404065.3. NCBI lineage: Eukaryota > Viridiplantae > Streptophyta > Pinopsida > Pinales > Pinaceae > Pinus > Pinus taeda. Next base: position 145,314 of record APFE030266255.1, on the reverse strand, counting down.
TGTATCATTGTGTTTTGGCAATCAAGTATTTGAAAGCAATGCAACGAGACCATTAAATCAATGTTTGAAGTTATAGTTTTGCTTTGAGATGCATTATAATTGTAATTACCTATTGATAGAATTGTTGGTTAATGCACTTATGTTTGAATGATTTCTTGAGTTTGATTAATATAATCTACAGATAAAGTAATTTCTTATTTTGTAGTCTTTTTTCTGAAAGCATGTTAATTAGAAACTTGATTTACTTAGTTTCTTTTGAAACAATATTAGAGTCATGTTAGAGGTTAGTTTGAATTCCTGTTGGATTTCAACCCAGGACTTAGACTTAGTGATTAGATTTTCTTTTGTTGGATTGTCTATTTTCTTTAGTTTAGAATCTCTTGGATCAGAATTAGTTTTGTTTAAGATTTAAAATAGCATAAGCTTGATATTGAATGGTAATTATTCTTGTTTGATTTCAGATTTCTAATGTTTATTATTTGAATTGAAGTTAGGTTTTACTTGCATTGAGATTAAGTTTGATTGATTTACTTAGATTGAGATTAAAATTGCTTAGTGATTTGTATTATGTGCTTAATTTAGGAATAGGTTGTGTATTTCATGATGTTAGTTTAGATTAGACGCTATGATCCTGTGTTAGTCGCACTTGTGCCTCTAAGTCTATTGTAGCAGCTACGACCACCCTCCAAATTTTGCCTTAGCTTCATTCTGGAGCCTCCCTACCAACCATCGTCAGCAGCATGTATTTCATTGTCAAGCACACGAGCTTCACTGGTTTTCTAGCAGGTTTCCAGCCTATTCATGATAGCTTGTTACATCCCCCTCACAGGTCATTTCTCCGGACTTGGTACAGCTGCAGGCTAAGCAGCTTCCTTAAGAAATTGCACAATTCTAGAGGGGAACCACCCTTCCCTCCAGAAATTGCACAATCCTAACCAGCAGCCTACTGGGCTCTAGAATTGCACAATTCTAACTGTCAAGCTTCACTGGGAAAACTGCGCAATTTGTCCCAGCAAGACTGCTCAGCCCAGAAATTGTGCAATTATAGGAAGCAGTTAGTTGCTCAGCCCAAAAATTACACAATCCCTCTGGGAAACCAGCCCAACTACCTCCCAGAAATGCGTAAATTTTCCCATCAATCAAGCAGGTTGTTGCATGTGCCTTCAGGTTGACCGGTTCCCTCTAGGACCGACCAAAACTAATTTGCATGCATGGAGCACTTCTCCCAACGCAGCATGCAAAGGAATCCCTTGATTCAGGGATCTATTTTGAGCAACTAGAGGTTACATGCTAGGATCATTTCATAAACCTCTTGCCAAGTATCTCTTCTCCTAGATTTGTGGCATGCACATCACAACCTCAATTTTATCGAAACGCATCGACCGAACACTGCAGAACTCAGTCCTCACATTGACCTTGCAACTCTGACATCCCACATTGCATCTAGGAGTTATCGGCACATTCAACTCAGCTATTTTGGGGGTAAGGCTGCTTTTCATGCCTTTCATTATGTTTCTGTCGCCTTTTGTGTTTCGCTTCGTGTGAGTGTTGTCTACTTGATTTCATTGAGCATTTGTTGTCATTTTGGTGTATGTTATCTTATAAAAGCATCGTTTTAGTTTTCATTCGCATCTCACTATTATTGCATGCATGACATTGTTTTGCATGGGCAGGCGCCATTGCGGCGACTCGCTTCACACACATGCATGCTTTCCCTTTCTGAATCTTGCACTTGTTGTTTGCATGAATGATCATTCACTCTTGTTTTCAATCATCTCACAATTCTTCCAAACTTCTCATGTTTTCAGTCACCTGTCTGCCGGTCTAGGTTGCCTTGGCCCAGACCATGCCCTACTGGGCTAGCACTATGCATTTCCAGAAGTGAAGGCTCTGCCTTCCCTCTAGAAATTTCACAAGTTTGGCCCAACACTAACCTCCAGACTTGTATTATGCAATTCTTAGAGGCAGTTTCCTTCTGGGCCTAAAAAATGCGCAATGCAGTTTGCTAGTTGCATGTCACTATTAACTGAAATTGCACATTGTGCAGTTTCAGTCCTCAGTAGACCAGGCTGGACTGTGCATTGCGCAGTTCTAGTAGTCAGTCATCCTCTTGATAGACCAAACTATGCCTTGCACAGTTTTGGCAGTCAGTCTCCCAACCTTCCAACGAAAATTATGCAACCTTCATGATCAATCACACAGATATTTTGCAAGTCAGACCTCAAGTTTGTTTTGGTTTTCACCTGATAGATTACTTGCCAGAGTGTTTTTATGTCTCTAGGCATCACAGGTGTTCATTTGTCTCTCAAAAGCACAAGTACAATTGCCTTCAAGAGAGCAGAGTCAAAGGAAACCGTTGAGATCCCTACGGGGTTTGCAGCCAAGCAAGTGTCTATGAGCTCACCTACCTATGAATACATCAAGTTGTTAATAAAAAAGGACATCAAGATAATATGGTAGTAGCATTACAGCAAGCAGCACCATCATTAGCAGTAGAAGGCAGCACACATGCACGTAATGAATGCAAGAGGAAGGTTGTTGACAAAACAAAGGTGGAACAAAGTTGCAAGCTCAAGCAGATCCACTTGTGATGAAAGAAAATTTGGAGACTCAAGCTATGATGTGATGGAGTGACATGAATATCTCCAAAGGTGGAGAACGAAATAGAGAAGGAACTTCATGTGTTGAAGTAGCAACTCAAGGAAGAATAGGAGCTGCACATATGAGAGAATGAGTTGTAGCAGGAACAGGTACAGAAGGGGGTGCAACATGCACAGACTGATGGAACTACGCTCGTACAAGTTAAAGATCCATCCCAGTAGCTGGCAATGAGTAGACAAGTTGAGCACTATTGTTGATCGCATGCAAGGGAATTAAAAAGCATGCATTTCATTGTGCACATGCCTGAAATCCAACCCATTTGGCACACTCACCAAGGTGAAGACAAGAAGCAAGTTCAACTAGAGTTGAACATGTATTTTGACAAATTGATGCGCACGGCCACCAGCACATGCTTTGAGATCAGCACAGACACTATGCATCAACATGTTATCGGTACGTTCACACCTAGGATAACCATGCGCATGCTATCAGATGAGTTGGATGGAGAAGCCATATCAATTTACACGGATGCAATGGAGGCAAGAGCTCGCTTCAGCAAGATGTCACCATTGAGCACACAGACACCATCACGAACGACCAAGCTTGGTATCAATTCACCACCATCAACCATCACAAGCATGTCAAAGAGTTGGTCTCACCACAACAGTCTGAGTGTTAGTGATGTCTTGCATGGCTTTCTCTAGACATTTTGTCTCACATGGGTACATGTGCATATTGTAGGTAATGTCTTGTCAAGTGGAAGTTCAAGTGTCGATAGTTAGATGTAACAGTCATAAAGTAGATGAAGAGTCATGAGGGTAGGTGAATTGTCACAAAGGGGAATGTCAAGGGCCACCCCACCCTTTGCTATAAATAGTCCCTCATAACTCATTTTAGAGGATTTTGTTCAACCAAGCTTCTGATAAGACTATCTTAGAGAGAACTTAGACAGTATTGTAACGAGCCATGGCTTCTTCACTACGTAGAGCTAGTATATCTCTTTGGAGGAGCAGGAGTTGTGGTTGTAATGTTCTGCTATCAGAACTAGTGGTTGGACATGGATGTATTGTATGACTGGAACTTACACTAAATGATATATGTATCTATTTGCTTACGCATGCATGTGTAGCTATTTTTGTATACGTATGTATGAATCTTTCTGAAATGTGTTGTTGGTTTAACCATCACTTTGGATTGCGAGCTAACTTTCTTTCCATGTTGTGATGCATCTTTTCTTGTGCGTTCCCTTCTTAACTCCATGATATCACAGGTTTCCAAGGGGTGCACTCACCTCACCCTCCATGTGTTAGAACCTCTCATGTACCTTCTTTACCTTACTGCATATGTCACACTCTTGCTACCAACAGGGACATCTTACTTGCCTCTGTGCGAAACCACTGTTGGGAATCCTACACCAAATGGTCTGAGGTCTAATTGGGACTTCTTATAGGGGAGATCCCCTAACATGTTGGCGGGTCAAGCAACATCAACGTTTTGGCGCTAGAAGGAGGGTCACATGACAAGCTAAGTCCTCACATCTGTTTTGAATCTCTACATATCTATCATGACTAACTATAGAGTTTCTCTTCCGGAGTGTATGTCTTATGGAAATGACTTCATTATCTCGAAAAATATCTCGGATAACTTGTCACATAAAACATACGATGGTGGAGGCAATGTATCCTTAGTTATGCACACGGTCAACATTGTAGGCTCATGTGAAAGACATGGAATCTTTGAAGAATACATGACATGCGCATTGTTCGTCTACATGCTTTGAGGGCACACAATGCACTGGTGTGCCATGCTGCCTGAAAAATCTATTCATTCTCTTGCTCATCTAGTCACAGAGATAGACTATGATTTCAATCACTTTAACCGTAAAGCACTCAATCAAGCAATTCTGAAATTACGAAAAGCACCCGATGAATCTGTTGAACAGTTTTACACACGTTTTTGTAATATTGCATATCGATTCCCCAAAGATGACATTGATTGGGAATTTATTGATGGGAGATTTGAGTATCTTCTTTCCATATCCAAAAATCTACAATCCTTGATATCATCTAAACCTAGCTCATCACATTTCGGTGATGGAGCTGCGCAATCACAAGAAAGCACAATTGTTGTCACAAGTGACTATCCATATTCACCTCATCAAACAACTCCACCACTGTAGAGTGGCGTGGGAGATTATGCACACGCATCTGTTGAATTTTCACATCCTCCCACCCCACCTACTCTTGATATCTGTGTAGATGTGGCTTGCAAGCCTATTGGTTTTCACATGGATTCATTCCCTCAACCTTCGTCTCCGCATTCTGTTGATCCTCTATATTATATTGTCTTGGTTTCTTCCATTCCAAACTCCTCACCTTTTTTGAACAAGGATCAAGTTGTCGACGAAGTTGGTGTTACACAGCCAACCTATGCCATCATTCATGATGAGTGTGTGTGGGAATCTAAAGAAGAACCTGCGGTGAAGGATGACTCCCTTCCAACCGCACCTCATCCGCTTTATGTTGACATCCCTTGTGATTCTACCATTGTTGATTTCCCCTGTGACAACTCATTTCTAAATGTTTCTACTTTTGATCATTCACAGGACACGTCAGATGTCAATCTGTCATTACACTGTGGAGAGGACACATCTTCCTCCGAAAAATTGTCCAATCTGTCATATGCCATTTCTGAAAACACAGAGGGTGAACATCCTTACTTCTCATCTACCCCTCTACCCTATTCATCAAATCATGAGGATGCCGAAAAACATCCTGAATTTTGTGATCTTGGTTGTTGTGATGTCTCTCCTTCTTCATCTGATCACGATGTTGATTCAATCATTATTAATCTGTCTAAGACACTGGTCTATGATGATCTATCTATCGACGAAGTCAAAACCCCCTAGATTGTCGAGGAACTTCAGCCTGAGCTGATGGTTATGTCAGGCCCTCGTTGTCCTAAGGTTGGTTTCACTTCCGATCAAGAAATTTTTGAAACTTGTAAGGCTCCTCATCACTCTCTGCTTTTTATTGAAGATCAACGAAACACTCAGATTTCACTTCCTCCTTTTGAACTATACGATCCCATCACTCATGCATTGGAGGAATCTTACACAACAAGCACACTTGTCCAATGTAAGGGGTCTAACTTTCTCACATTTGATTGCATGTCACAGTCAAGAGAATGCATACACTCAACATCTGCATGCAGTGCAGCATAGCACCATGGCAAGTCCAGAGAGTGCATGTCATGCGATTTCACTCATTTTTGTTTTGTGGATGCTTGTAAACTTGGAGTGTGTTTGTCTTCACTGTTATATCTTTCTTTTTCTCTGGTTGGTATAATTGTCGTGTTCGTGAACTATGCCTTCAGCAACATGGGTCGACCAATGCGCCAGTGGCTGCATCGGAAATATCACTTCACATGATTAGGCCCATGCATTGTCAGCTTAGGAGTAGGAGTAGTGTTTTCTTTTGAGTTGTTTTCTTTCATGCATGTTTGCATCTTTCTTTGTGCGTTTGTTCGCTTACTTTTTTGTTTTCTTACTCGCTTTGCTTTCCCATTTGTTTCTACTTCTTTCTTTTCTTTTCTGTTTGTTTGCTTGTTATTTTCCGTAGGTTAGTTTCGCATGGACCGTGTGCGACTCTTGAAACAAGCTGGGTAAAGTACAAGAGGACTTGTATAGCTATCAAAAGTTAGGTATTTGTCATTCGCTCGCTTATGTAAGAACTTGTCTTTGGTCCATAATACATCAATGGAAAATATGTACCCTTCAAAAGTGAAGCTTGGTGAAAACACAACGCTTGCATGCGAACTAGTATCACCTACTCTAGTCAGTTGTTTTTGGGTTAATCGTTTTCAGCTCAGTCAGGTAGAGTAAGGTGAGGGGGAAGACCTTAACAAGCACATCATAGGTATATACAAACTACTTCTCTGAAGGAACAACCTCTTCTTCTCTCAATAAGTTGGGATCCCTCTTCCACCTCTGGAATGAATAAGTGTTATGCACAGTTATAAAAAATGAAAAATGAAAAAGTGAAAATGTAAAAAAATCGAAAAGATGAACAAGGTGAAAGAAGAGAAAGGCTTCCTACATAGAGAGGTGATGCAAGTAAATCCACCGGGGTACTAACCAAGCTCGCTGGTAGTAGAGTGATGCTTGTGTTCCTACATGACTCTGTCGAGGTATTGTTCAGGCCTGCTGGCAGCGGAGCAACACCATAGGTGAAACTAAAACTTTGATGACTATACTACTTATGCACCAATATACCCCCCATCCCCAATCAAAACAACTGTGTTGGCTTGGCTTGGAATGTGTTTTGACTGGCCAAGGGCTTGGCAGATGCTACATGTTACAATCAAGCAAGTGTGGAAACCAAGACAAATAGTGAACTGAACAATACTTCTGAAGGTGTTAGACTTTCTTTTCACAAACAAGGTCCATTCAGAGAGCTAGAGTTCTACCAGTGTGTCGCCAAGTGTTGTAGTGGCTACAAACACCCTCCAAATTTTACCTTAGCTTTGTTTTGGAGCCTCCCTACAAACCATACTCAGTAGCCTGTATTTCACCATCAAGAACATGAGCTTCAGTGGTTTTCTAACAGATTATCAGCCTATGCATGATAGCTTGTTGTATCCCCCTCATAATTTGTTTCTCTAGACTTGGTCCAGCTACAGGCTGATCATCTTCCTCAAGAAATTGTGGAATTATGGAGGGGAAATAGCCTTCCCTCTATAAATTGTGCAATCCTAACTGGCAGCTTGATGGGCTCAAGAATTGCACAATTCTACCTGTCAAGCTTCACTGGAAAAACTACGCAATCTGTCCCAATGGGACTGCTCAACCAAGAAATTGCGCAATTTTGGGCAGTAGTCAGCTACTCAACCTAGAAATTGTGCAATCCCTCTGGGAAACTAGCCCAGCTCCCTCCCAGAAATGCACAAATTTTCCCATCAGTCAAGCAGGCTGCTGCATGTGCCTTCAGGTTGACTGGTTCTCTCCGAGACCGAGGAAAACTGATTTGCATGCATGGACTACTTCTCCCAAGGTAGCATACAAAGGCATCCCTTGATTCAGGGATCTATTTTGAGAAGCTGGAGGTTACATGCAAGGATCATTTCATAAACCTCCCTCCAAGTGTCACTTTTCCTAGATTTGTGGCATGCACGTCACAACCTCGATTTTATCAAAACTCATCAACCAAATGCTACAGAATTCATTCATCACATTGACCTCGCAGCTTTGACATCCCATATTGCATCTAGGAGTCAGCAGCACATTCAGCTCAGCTGTTTTGGGGGTAAGATTGCTTTTCATGTCTTGCATTGTGTTTGTATCTATTTTTGTGTTCTGCTTCATGTGAGCGTTGTCTGCTTGACTTCAGTGAGCACTTGTTGTCATTTTGATGCATGTTAGCTCGTATAAGCATCGTTTCAGTTTTTGTTTGCATATCACAGTTGTCACATGCATGACATTGTTTTACACAAACAGTCGTCGTTGCAGCGACTCGCTTCACACACATGCATGCTTTCCCTTTTTCTGAATCATGCACTTGTTGTTTACATGAATGATCATTCACTCTTTTTTGCACTCATCTCATCATGCATCCAGATTTCTCATGTTTTAAGTCGCCCATCTACCGGTGTGGGCTGCCTTGGCCGGGACCGTGACCTACCCAGCTAGTAGTGCACATTTCCATAAGCGAATACTTTTGCCTTCCTTCTAGAAATTGGTCAAGGTTGGCCCAACACTGACCTCTAGACTTACATTGCGCAATTCTTGGAGGCAGTATCCTGCTAGCCCCAGAAACTGCATAATGCAGATTGCTAGTTGCATGTCACTACTGACTGAAATTGTGCATTGTGTAGTTTCATTCCTCAGCAAGCTAGGTTGGATTGTGTATTACATAGTTCTAGTAGTCAATCAGCCTCCTAACAGCCCAGACTATGCCTTGTGTAGTTTTGGCAGTCAGTCTCCCAACCTCCCGGCGAAAATTGTGTAACCTTCGTGATTAATCACACAGGTATGTTGCAAGTCATTCCTCAAGTTTGATTTGGTTTTCACCTGACAGATTACTTTCCATGAGTGTTGCTATGTCTCCAAGCATGATAGGTGTTTGTCTGCCTCTCAACAGCACAAGTACAATGGCCTTTAGGAGAGCAAAGTCAAAGGACATCGTTGATATCCCGACAGAGTTTGCAGCCAAGAAAGTATCTGTGAGCTCACCTACCCATGAATACATCAAGTTGCTCACTGACAAGGACATCAACATAATATGGCAGCAACATTACAGTAACAGAAGGCAGCACACCTGCATGCAATGAATGCAAGAGGAAGGTTGTTAACAACACAGAGGTGGAAAAAAGTTGCAAGCTCAAGAAGATCCACTTGTGATGAAAGCAACTTTAGAGACTCAGGCTATAAGGTGACGGCGTGACATGAAGATCGCATGAGAGCAGAGAATGAAATAGAGAAGGATTTGCATGTGCTGAAGCAACAACTCAAGGAAGAATTGGAGCTGCACAGATGAGAGAATGAGTTGCAGCTGGAATAGGTACAACAGGGGGCGCAACATGCACAAACTAATGGAACAATGCCCATACAAGTTATAGATCCATCCCAGCCGCTGGCACGGAGCAGAAAAGGTGAGGAGTGTTGTTGATTGCATGCAATGGAATTCAGTAGCATGCATGTCATTGTGTGCATGCATGCAATCCCACCCATATGGCACACTCACCAAGGCAAAGACAAGAAGCAAGTCCAACTAGAGCTGAACATGTATTTTGACAAGTTTATGCACATGGCTACCAGCACATGCTTGGAGATAAGCACAGACACTATGCATCAACATGTTGTCAGTATGGTCCCACCCAGGATGAACATCCGCATGTTATCAGATGAGTTGGACAGAGGAGCCATATCAGTGTACCCAGATGTAACGGAGGCAAGATTTCGCTTCAGTAAGATGTCACCATTGAGTGCACAGACACCATCACAGACGATCATTTCACCACCATCGACCATCACAAGGATGTCAAAGAGTTGGTCTCACCACAACGGTTCAAGTGTTAGTCTGTATTGCATGGCTTTCTCAAGGCATTTTGTCTCACATGGGTACATGTGCAAATTGTATGTAACATCTTGTCAAGTGGAAGTTCAAGTGTCGATAGTTGGATGTAACAGTCATAGAGTAGATGAAGAGTCGTGAGGGTAGATGAATTGTCACAAAGGGGAATGTCAAGGGCCACCCCACCCTCTGCTATAAATAGTCTCTCATAACTCATTGTAGAGACTTTTGGTCAGCCAAGATTCCAATAAGACTATCTTAGAGAGAGCTTGGACAGTATTTTAAAGAGCCTTAGCTTCTCCACTACGCAGAGCTAGTATATCTCTTTAGAGGAGCAGGCAGTTGTGGTTGTAACGTTCCATTGTCAAAACTAGTGGTTGGACACTTACACTTCTTAATATAACAGAGCCAACACATTTCATGCATATGTTGTATTGTATTTCAGCTATCCTTAGTACTCTAAATGATATATGTATTTGTTTCCTTACAGATGCATGTGTAGCTATTTCTATATGTGTATGTGTGAATATATGAAATGTGTTGTTGGTTTAATCATCACTTTGGATTGTTAGCTAACTTTCCTTCCATCTTGTGATGCATCTTTGCTCATGTGTTCCCTTCTTAACTCCGTGCTATCATAGGTTTCCAAGGGGTTCACTCACCTCACCCTCCATATGTTAGAACCTCTCATGCACCTTCATTGCCTTACTAAATATGTCACACCCTTGCTACCAAAAGGGACATCTTACTTGCCTCTGTGCGAAATTGCGGCAAGGCATTACCATATGACGCACTGATGGGACTCCTACACCAAATGGTCTAAGGTCTAATTGGGACTTCTTACCGGTGAGATCCCTTGACATGTTGGCAGGTCTAGCACCATCAACAAATTATTATGACCCCGCATTAATAATTTAATGTTGGAATTATAACACATGTTTTCCCCAACAAGCTCTATGTGATGAGTTATCCTTTCTCTTTTATCTTCTTTCATACTTCTGCTAAAGTAATTGAACTGTAAATCCTTGAATTGCTCGACCTTCATGATTTATAATGTTTCTGGATGTTACATGTGTATGATAATGTGCCAAGAACTATATGGGTTATGTTTTCTTTGATGAATGAACCAAACAAATGTTGTTTATGATATATGAGTATTTATATAAGGAAGGTATATGCGATGTCTCCATTCTTTGAAGAACTATCAGAGACACCCAAGATCTAGATGTTCTAGGCACTGGTCTCATAGAAATTTGAGGTTGTCTCTATAATCGACAATAGCTTAATTTACATATTAGTTAGTTATTACTTAGCTTAGGTTGGTGATCATTGAGACTTGTTTCTTGCTCGTAATGGCTATAAAAAAACCGTCATTTAATCCAATTCAGTCCTTTGTCACTACGCCTCCCGGCCCCTCTTCAATTCATACAACTCCACCCATGGTCGAGGAGTTGTAGCAAGATGAATGTGAGGTATTGTCGAGCGATAAAAATGTGTCTTTTTAACTCCTAATTATCTTCACATTAATTGTCAACCCAGGGACGACTTTTTATTTCAAGAGTGTACTTAGTCTAAGGCAGTTATTTACTCAAGAGTAATGTTTTGCAGTATAGTGCTTAAAAGTAAATGGATGCTTGAAAAGAAATCTAACTATAACAACATAAACTCAATTGCTCTGAAATCCAACTATTCACTCAGTAAACATCAATCGAGGATACAGTAGCAATAACTCATTCCTCTAGATATTGATACAATTGAAATCAAACTAGAATAAGACAATCAATCTGAGAACAAGGAAGCAGTGACCAATGTTCTCTACAGTTGACAACCCTACTTTAAAACAATTAAAAGGAAATAGAAATTGAACTAAAGCTGCTATTGAAAGCAAATTAAGAAAACTCTTTAAAAGTAAACTCTTGCAATTAACCAACAAAAATTAACAGCAAAGGAAATGGACAACAAACTGTAATTAAAGAAATTGAATAACCAACAATCCATAATGAATATCCAAGTCTGAAATGAACAGCGAAGCTTTACATTTGAAATGAACAGCATAACAATATACGTTGAGAAGGATAATAATCCCTGTTATGATGGAAAATAACAGCCACGCGATTCAATCTCAACTTGTGCAATAAAACAATTTCATAAGATATTATAACAGCTCGCTGCAAAAACATGAAACTGTAAGGCAACACGATTCAAAGAAATAAGAATTAAATCAAACCATCACTCGGCGGAAATTGGAAAGATAAAATACAGCAATAGCGTACTCCACCAGAGGTTGGGCCCTTAGCCACCAGCAGACGCTGTTGGGCTACTTCAGATGAGAAGAATGAATAGCAACCCTGTTAGTTATTCATCATCAAACTGTGAAATCATTACAGCAGCTGAAGCTTTGAGAATTACAATGGTAATGCAACAATCTCCTTTTCCTCCTATTCTATCCTATCCCATCATCATTCTTGAATTTCCAATTCTGAGTGCTCAATGCTCCCCCTTCCTCTCTGATCTATGTTTTCATTTAAATAGAGAGATCAGAGAGCAGTTACAACAGAGATAATTACAACATGATTTCTATTACAAAATTGGATTGTTTCTAACCAATTGATCAACAAGAAAATATAGTTCCATCTATCTTTCAACAAGAGCAAGGCGAATTTGGCTTTATAGCTGAGATTTGGAAAACGGCCACACAGTAAATCTGAGAAAATCATTCTCAAAGAACCCTACGTTTCTCTCAATACAGGCTGAATTTGCGCAAACCATTCATTAAAAAAGTTAATTTGGTCCGTTCTGGACAAAACCCATGTTCCGGATTTTCCAGATTCTTCTTCATTTGCCAAGAATCTCAACCGCAAAATTGTCACTTCTTATTCCAGCGAATTTCTGAGTTGGAATATTTAATAATCAAATCTTCAATCTGGAAATTGTATTAGAAGCTAAAAATGGTGAATAATGTTATAACCAATTTATTAAAACTATCATTGATAAAATCATGCATAATCATCAATTTATTAGAAATAAAGGAGAATAAATAATATTCATCCATAAAAGCATAAATCATTATAAAATGGATTTATATAATAAATTATAATAAATGACATGATAAAAAAGAGTAAAAATGGATAAAGCAAGTGTTTAAAAAGTGGTCGTATTCACGGCCCAACAAGTATCTCCTGAAATGACAGGGTTAGCCTCTTTAAAAGACAACCAAATTAAATTTTCCAAAATATTGACTTTCGTCCAAGCTAGTAGGCATGTAGCCAAAGCTCATGGTTTCAATTCCATGGTGGAATATCCGAAGTCTGATGCACAACCTTTACAGTTTGTAAATAAATAGGAAACTAGTCAAATGCAAAACATGGTGAAAATAAAATGTTTGCAAAGAAAAATAGTCAGGGCTCGAAGAATTGGTCTTAAATCGAATTGGAAAAGTGTCTCGAACCCTCTCTGAAAAAGAAATAAGTCACATTCTCAAGATCTATCTCCAAGTCATGATAATATTGTCAATAGTGGTGATTCTTCCTCTGGAAACCCTCATTTAGATGATTTGATTGCAAACATGTAATGGAAACAACATTATATTCTCATTGTTCCTCGTCTTGAACATAAAATTAGTCAATTAGTTTATGAAAATGAACAATTGAGCGTTGGATTTCAAAGAAAAGATAATTCGAGTGAATATAAATCATCTTTTGTCGAAGGTAAGACCAGGTCTAAGGACTCTCATATTGTGATAAATTATCTAAAACTAAAGGTCACCATATCAAATTGACTATAAAATAATCAATTTGTTTGAAAAACAATATGCAAGTAATATCTCTTTTTCAGCTTCTTATTATTTTAATAAAAAGGTCGCTACAGAATTTTAAATTTTGTAGCATCCCATTTTAGTCTTATCGTCATCTTATCTAATTTTAAGTATATTTTTCTCAACAAATCTTCAACGATGGTAGGGTAACTTTCTTGGACAATATGATTTGAGATGTTGCTACCCAATTTGAGTTCGCTCATAACCTAGTATGGGATTATGCATATCATATGCCTTATCTTGATTTGCTCGTGGCCTGAGACAGCCTAAACTTGAAAATTTTATTTTTATTTTTTTTAACTAAATGACTCAAATGAATTTTTATAGTTACCTTTTTATTGTAAGGTTGAGGGCCTTTTTGGTTATATAAACTCATGGATTCCAGTGTAAAAGGGATCCGAAATTGGAAATTTTGGGCAAAGAAATGTTGTTGAATGTATGACTATGGAAATATTTTTTATATACAGTGAATTGACTTGGTTAGATTCATTTAATTGATTACATCTTTGCGTTTCACAATCTCACTTATATCTTATTTATTTCTCTGTATTTTTATTTATGAGTTTTTAGAATATAGAAATTTCCCCTACTCAATGATTTGATCTCTTGAACATAAGATTATTGATTACAGCCTAAACTTGATAAATTTCTTTTTATTTTTTGTAACTAAATTACTCAAATGAATTTTTATAGTTACCTTTTTATTGTAAGGTTGAGGACCTTTTTGGTTATATAAACTCATGGATTCCAGTGTAAAAGGGATCCGAAATTGGAAATTTTGGGCAAAGAAATGTTGTTGAATGTATGACTATGGAAATATTTTTTATATACAATGAATTGACTTGGTTAGATTCATTTAATTGATTACATCTTTGCGTTTCACAATCTCACTTATATCTTATTTATTTCTCTGTATTTTTATTTATGAGTTTTTAGAATATAGAAATTTCCCCTACTCAATGATTTGATCTCTTGAACATAAGATTATTGATTACAGCCTAAACTTGATAAATTTCTTTTTATTTTTTGTAACTAAATTACTCAAATGAATTTTTATAGTTACCTTTTTATTGTAAGGTTGAGGACCTTTTTGGTTATATAAACTCATGGATTCCAGTGTAAAAGGGATCCGAAATTGGAAATTTTGGGCAAAGAAATGTTGTTGAATGTATGACTATGGAAATATTTTTTATATACAATGAATTGACTTGGTTAGATTCATTTAATTGATTACATCTTTGCGTTTCACAATCTCACTTATATCTTATTTATTTCTCTGTATTTTTATTTATGAGTTTTTAGAATATAGAAATTTCCCCTACTCAATGATTTGATCTCTTGAACATAAGATTATTGATTACAGCCTAAACTTGATAAATTTCTTTTTATTTTTTGTAACTAAATTACTCAAATGAATTTTTATAGTTACCTTTTTATTGTAAGGTTGAGGGCCTTTTTGGTTATATAAACTCATGGATTCCAGTGTAAAAGGGATCTGAAATTGGAAATTTTGGGCAAAGAAATGTTGTTGAATGTATGACTATGGAAATATTTTTTATATACAGTGAATTGACTTGGTTAGATTCATTTAATTGATTACATCTTTGCGTTTCACAATCTCACTTATATCTTATTTATTTCTCTGTATTTTTATTTATGAGTTTTTAGAATATAGAAATTTCCCCTACTCAATGATTTGATCTCTTGAACATAAGATTATTGATTATTGAATTTATTTGTTAATCAAAGAGTTATTTCAATTTGGTTATTGTTTAAACCAAATTGATAAAATTATGCAGTGATTTATGTCCTAAGAGTCTTATCCATCTAGACAGAAATAAGATTTAAGCATCTATGGGTGGGTCCCAGATGTTCAAGTTTATCTAACCTATGTCTTGTATAAACAGATTGAATTAATGCAGTGTTGTGACTAATTGGCGAGTTATATCATTTATTATTTCTAATGGTTTATTGGTTGTATCCATAAGCCGATAGATAGAATCTTGTGAATTTATCAAACAATCAATTACAATTTCTCTCCTTTTTACTTGGCCATGTAATACATATAACATATATTAGCTAGTGTACCATATATACATTCTGGATGTGAAATATTTAAATAATCTTTGATGTGTTATATTTATTAATGAAAGCAAGTAACTTGTATGTTTACAATTCTTGTTTCATTCTTTATTCACATTGAGAATTATTTAATAGGTATTTTCATTATAGAAATAGCATTTTATCTTATTCTTATATATATATATATATATATATATATAGATATATATAGATATATATATATATAATTTATTTTCAGGTCATCCCTATCATGTACCAGTTTCATTTTCATATGGTCTTTTTCACTTGTTGCAACATAACTCTATATATGTTGTATAATAGTTTTATATTATAACATAAACCTTGTATTTTATTTCTAATTATAATTTTTAAATGCAATTTTTAAATTATATTTGTTCTCATATATTGCATATAAATTTATAGCCATCTACTTAAATCAGTTTAGGCTAAAAAATGAACTAATTTTTATGTTTTGTAGTTTAGTTAATAGTAGTATATTAGTTTATTATTTAATCTTAACTTAACATAGTATAATGTAGGTTTAGAGTTAGTTTTATGTTCATCTTGGATTCAATCCTTCGCAAGAAGAAAGGATCCAATGCTAATGGAGCCTTTAAACCCATCGAGGATAGCTATACCAAACAAAATGGGCTATTGAAGAGCCTCAATCTAAGCTATTCTTTTGTTGTTGACCTAGGTGCAAAAAACCTGCATCAATAGTAGTCACATGAATATCCTTGAAGACAGGCATTGCAAAGTTCTTAATATTAAGGCTTGCACATTCTCTAATAATAGTGCTTGTGCAATGTTTAGTTACACTGCTTGCGTAGTCACAATTGAAAGTGATTGCACAGTCCATAGTGACAATGCACTATGCAATCCATGTCGACATTCAATGTTCAACATCATCTAATAATCTTTCTCACTTTTGGTTGCAATTGTGTCAACATTCGAGTGAATTTTCTCAACTATCACTTTTGCACACCTTCACTTTCACAAGTGTCATGTTCACTTTTGTGACTGTCAATTTTTATTTCTTTCACTTTAAAAGTGATTTTTTTTCTTTTTCTTTTGTCTAGCATGTGTCACTTTCATTTTCTTTATCTTTTTCAAGTGTCGTTTTCACTTTTCTCACGGTCACAAGTGTCACTTTTGATTGTTTTTTCTCTTGCATGTGTCACACTATGGAACACCACTAAAAGTATCTCTAGCACACCCTTTTGCATTAGTTGATCATATATATCATAGTAATATGTCTTAAACACTCTACCATAGTTTAGCGCACTTTCAGGCTGTAGTCGACACTTGTGTCATAACTTGTATTCTAAGTGTCGCAAAGCTACGTTTTAACTATCGTACTTACAAATAAGTGCCACTTTGTTTTAATTTCAAGGTATGCATGTGGATTTGATTACTATGTATTTTCTTGGCTTGTGTTGATGTTATACGAGTGTGATCTCAATATTTCGGGACTTGTTCACATGTCTTATTCTCTCCTGTTTCATTGATCCCACACTTAGTCATTTTCAGAGCTTTTACTATCTATGCAACTTGCTAACATTTCTCCCTCTTGGAATTGCACATTATACAGTCTTAATTCATAGTGAAGCATCCTCTTCCTTTTAGAACTGCACACTACACAGTCCTAGAGGACAATCTCCCTTAA
This sequence comes from Pinus taeda, assembly GCA_000404065.3. Lineage (NCBI taxonomy): Eukaryota > Viridiplantae > Streptophyta > Pinopsida > Pinales > Pinaceae > Pinus > Pinus taeda. The sequence continues at coordinate 128,081 of APFE030266255.1, read as the reverse complement.
TTGCACACTTGGCAACCTCGGAGTCCAAATCATCATTATGGTTGCTTAGCCTTGCTAATTGTTTACTTCATGATTTCTGTTACCTTGTATTACACATTGAATAGTTGCAGTAGATAGTGGAGCCTCCCTATGCCACTTCATGCCTAACTGCACAGTCCCCTAAGCTTCCTCTTCAACTACTATGCATTGTGTAGTTACAATGTCCAAACCTACCTCTCTGACTCCCTAATTTGTTCAATTGTGCATTCCCTTCATCCAGTGGGCCTCCCACTGTGCATTACATAGTTATATTGGGAACAAGGTCACCTCTAGGTCACTATATCCCTCAATTGCCTAATCCTTAGATTATTCTTCTTAATCATTGTGCATTATGCAGTTACAATGGCTAGTCCTATCCCTCTTACTAACTAAAACCCTCACTCTGTGGTAACTTGTTCTATCTTGCTTCCTAATACACTGCACAATTCCAGTGGATAGTGAGGTCATCCTTTAGCTTGTGTGATGCTCAATTATGAAATATATGTCTCTTCTCCCTTGAGCACTACACTCTTTGCATCCTAAGTCAACAATCTCATCACCCTTGTCTCCTGGACTTTCGCACTATGTTAGACCCTGAGAAGAATTCCCTAATTGTGCATTGCACAATTATACAGAATAATGGAGTCATCCTGTATCCCTTATAAAACTCAACTACGTAGTTCTTAGTATCTTCCTCCCAAAACCCTTGCTCGTTTCCTCATTATAGTTAGCATATTCCATGAGCAACCAAAGGTAGAATAGGTGGTTTCCGGAATAATGTTGGCTTTTCATGAGTGTAATTCATCTTTAGGTGATGTCATTTCAACATGGAAAGTTGATCTTGAAAGGATATCGTCAAGGAGAGGCTACAAGAGAGCACTTACGAAGGACGAATAGGAGAAACAATAATCATGAAGGAAATGAAGGAATCCTAGACCATGATGGAGAAATGGAAACTCATGTTGACTTGGAAGGTTCCAACACTGATCTAGACCATTTGGAGGGTGAAGATGAAGTACAAGCAAATATCAATCATGAAGAATTCAAATTCATAGCAACAAGGAGAAGATCTTGGCATTGACGAAATGAATTCTTATTTCATTGTTTCCAAGTCATGGCTTCTCAAAGTGTCACCACAAGAGTCATATGTGTCAATGTATTTTGCCACATCATTTGTGGAATGTAATTATTGTAATTTCCAAAAAATGAGAAAATGTAAAATGTGTGTAAGCCCAAGGGTCACAAATGGAATATGAAGTCACTAAAAATTCCTAAATTCATTAGAAGCTCAAAGGTCACATAGGAATTAAAAAAGTCACATAGGATCTCAAGAGTCATGAGGAAGGTCAAGAGCCACATGGGAGGTGGACAGTCACCTCATTTGTATAAATAAACCCTCATAACTCAAGTAAAGGGCTTGGGACTTTGGAATTTTCACCTCGAGTTCTCTAGCTTGCCATAGGAGAGAATATTTTTATTTGGAGAAGAAATTAATGACTTAATGTTCCACTATGGTGCATGTGTGAGCAAGTTCTTGAGTCACTCAAAGCTAGTTGTGCACTTTGATGTCCACATAAATTTCACTTCTTTCTTTTGTAAAACTATAATAGGATGTCTAATCTTGAAAAAACTTGTATGAACCATTGATAATATCCAACCAATTCCATGAAGGCTCTGACCTCCATAACATTTCAAGGTGTGGGCCACTCCATTATGTCCTTGATCATTTTTGGATCTACAGCTACTCCTTCCTTTGAATTGACACGACCCAAATACTATACTTGTGATTGGAAGAAATCACATTTATTAAATTCAACATATAATTTGTGTTCCCATAGTAATTTCAACACCACCTTCATGTTCTCTTCATGTTATTCTCTAGTTTTTTTATATAACATACCATCTCTAATATATACCTCAATTGGTCAGTTTCATGCCTTCTTCACTAGCTTTGTGTTGGTTCAACACTGGTGTGAATCTCACACAACACTACTACATTCAATATAACTACCACATTATTTAACTGTAAGTTCATATTTAAATATAGCACATGAGGGATTTAGCCCCATGTCATGAATTAGTGCCTTAAAAATCCAACACCCTTCCTCATGATCCAAGGTTGTGACCATTAGCCTTCCCATTAGAACACTTACCACTTACCATGTGTTGAATGGCAGTATACCTTTTCCTAACAGAAAAAATTTAATCTTGAGACCAATGTCTCATACTTGATACATCATTTAATTATTACTCGAAATGTGCATAGTCGAATACTTTATTTCATACCAGATCCAGTGACACACCATGTTGATCTACTAGTCGATATCATCCTTTGGGTGCTTTAATTTCATGCGACCTAAGAAGCTTTGGCCCAATATGGCCCCATTATACCACATCACACCAAACTGCTATTCACTAATTCCTATTGAACTCTAGGTATTTGGTTCCCTCCTTACTTGATACATGTTAATTGAACCAAGATTGAGGTACAAACATCTCGACATGGGACCCACCTCTATTCATATCAAGCTTCCAATGTGTCAAAGCCACCAAGTAGTTAACATGTAAAACTTTACCAAGAAATGTCCTAACATAGATCTCGAGATCTGCCATGTCATGCTAACATCAATTAATCAAGACTTGTCATGTGGTGCCTTTGCCAAATCAATTTCTATGTTACTCACCACCACATCACATCAGCTATCAAGTGGTGTCAAGAGAGGCATGTTTCTCATGTATCTAGTGCATGATACCACGATGTTAATAACGAGACCACGTGTCACATCATCCTCCAATGTTGAATCCACATCATTATTTGCACCAAATCAAAGCTCACCATGTGTCCAATTTCTGATGGATTCCTGCCACGAGTCACGCACCAACTATCCCTTGAACTAGCCAAAGTTTCATTTTTACTTGCCACGTTTCATACCCTAAGGCTTCCACATCATCACTTGAGCCACGTCACTACCACTCTATCATCCATATGGAGGTTCCATATAGTTTTCCACATGTCTCATGGTTTCAGGTTGCTAATTTGGTTTAGCGCTTAGTACTAGAGCAAGGCCTGATGCTCCCAACACCCAGTGGAATCTTAGCCCTTGGGTGCTTACCAATTGGTCCTTTGTAACCAAGGGTTGTGTATAGGGACATGTTATCTTGTCCTATGACCCTTTTTGGACTTCTTGGCCTTCTGCCTCCTTGAGAATTTCATTGTTGGGTGTGGAGCCTGATTATATTCTTTATTCAGAAGTATCATCACATTGGGTCCCAGTTTGTAACAAGGTGGCAACATTGCCCATTTCACATTATTTTCCCCCAATGGAGGGTGTTCGGGGGCATCACCCCCGAAGCTAAAAATAGATGTAAAATTTCCTTGTAAAATATTGTAATTTCATAGTCAACCTGAGCCATTCATTAGGTGGATGATCTCACGGTAGAATTTATGTTTAATTTGGGGTTTTTCCCCTATAAGGAAATCCCTCACTATATATGAGGGACTTGTATTGCAGTTATTCATATGTGTATTCTTAGCAAGAAAGACAAAGGATATTGTGTGAGAGCAAAGAGGAAATTACAGTGGATTTGTTTTAGGTTGTATCTCTTCATTTTGTTGGATAATATAAAGGAAGGACTCGTTGTTTCTCTGTGGACATAGCCCAAATTGGGTGAACCACGTATATTTGTGTCTCTCTTGTTTTATGTGTTTTTTGTGTTTGTATTTTTGCAATATTTTATGTGTTCCATTTCTCTATAATATATATCTTTCTAACAAATGGTATCAGAGTCGAAGGTCTATTCGGTTGATAAACTAGTAGGTCATAAGGGTTCCTCGTTCAAGTGGGAGCAATGGTAGAAGATGGTAGGTTTAGGGTCCAGAAATTTAACATCCAAAACTACTAGCTGTGGAAGATACAGAAAGAATATTATTTGTATCATAAAGATTTGTACCTACCATTGAGCAGAAAAACAAAGAAGCTGACGAGTATGACAGACACAGAATGGGAGATCCTTGACAAAAAGGCACTTGGAACAATATGGTTGTGCCTAGCGGTGTCGTTGGCCTTTAATATTTAAAAATAAATGAAAACAAAGGGTTTAATGTCAGAATTGGCCAAACTATATGAAAAACCTTAAGCCTCAAATAAGGTATTTCTTATGAAGCATTTATTTACTATGAAGATGTCGAAAGGTGGATTTGTTGCTGATTATTTAAATGAATTTAATACGGTTACTAGTCAGTTAAGTTCTGTAGGGGTAGATTTTGATGATGAAGTTAGGACTATGTTATTTATGTGCTCATTTCCATAAAGTTGGAATAGTTTAGTTATGTCCATTAGTAACGCTGTCTCTATATCTAGTACTTTAAAGTTTTATGATGTTTTCAGTGCAATCCTTAGTGAGGAAATGTGACAGAAAATATCTGATAAGACATCAAGTAATGCTTTGACTGCAGATACTAGGGGAAGAAAAATGGAAAGAGGAAAGAGCCTAGGATATTGTAGTAAGTCAAAGAAAGAAATATCCAAGTCTAGGTCAGGGATAATGTGTTGGAAATGCGGGAAGAAAGGACACATGAAGAAAGACTATAAGTCTCGAAAGGGAAAAGAAGGAGAAGCACATCAAGAAAAAAAATCATGATGTGAATGTTACATTTGATGTGTTGCAAGATGCTTTCATTCTTTCATTAGAAAGTACTATTGATGCCTGGGTGGTACATTCAGGGACCTCATTCCATGCCACACCTGATAGGAAACATTTTCATGATTATGTTCAAGGAGATTTTGGACAGGTTCATTTGGGTGATGATAAACCCTGTAAAATCATTGGAATGGGTAAAGTTTTCATAAAAAAGCATAATAGAAACCAATGGCTATTGAAGGAAGTAAGGCATGTTCCATATCTGAAGAAAAATCTAATTTCAAAAGGGAAGTTAGGAGATGAAGGTTGTGTAACTACTTTTATAGATAAAACCTGGAAGATCACTAAAGGGGCTCTGGTAATAGTAAAATGAGAAAAGGTTGGTAAATTATATTTATGCAATGGTATTTCTAATTTTGTTAATTCTTTAACCTCCACGGGATAAAATACAGCATTGTGGTATCATAGGCTCAGGCACATGAGTGAGAACGGGATACATATTCTTCATGCAAGAAATTTGTTTCCAGGTTTGAAGCATGTTGATTTAGATTTCTATGAGAATTGTGCTTATGGAAAACAAAAGAGAGTCAGATTCCTCGGAGTTGGGAAAGAAAATAAGAGTGAAAAAATAGAGGTTGTGCATACATATGTATGGGGACCTACTTAGGTATCATCTCTCAGTGGCTCTCATTGTTATGTAACTTTTATTAATGATGCAACCAGAAGAACCTAGATTTATTGTATTTGAAATAAATTTGATGTAGTTGATACTTTCAATAAATGGAAAGCTTTGGTTGAGAATGAGACAAGAAAAAATTTGAAGTGGCTTAGATCAAATAATGGAGGTAAATATCGCATCAAAGAGTTTGATAAGTATATTTTTTAGCACAGAATTCGTAGAGAGAAGGCAGTTTCGGGAACACAACAGGAAAATTGTGTGTCGGAAAGGATGGATAGTACAATCATGGAGCTTGCAAGGTGCATGAGATTGCATGCAGGATTACCTTTACAATTTTAGGCAAATGTTGTAGATATTGTTGTTTATCTAATAAAAAGAGGACCTTCAAGTTCCTTGGATGGTGGTATTCCAGAGGAGGCATGGACAGGTAAAAAGGTAAGCTACTCATTTTTAACAACTTTTGGTTATGAAGCCTTTGTCCACATTAATAAAGAAAATTGAACAAATCTTGAGGCAAAATAAAAGAAATGTACCTTTATTGGATATGGTGTTAATTATTTTGTTTATCGTTTTTATGATTACGAAAATCACAAAATCATTAGAATTTGATATGTCATATTCAATGAAAGGGTCTTGTATAAGGATCAAATGCAAGAAAAGAAACAGGAAAAAGATAATAGAGAATACATTGTGCTTGATGAGATCAAACAAAAAGTAAAGGTGTCTAAAAATCATAATGATCAACAGCCATAACAACAACAACAACGGACACGTCAAACACCTGAAAGTGGTGTTAAAATATCTACCAGGATAAGTAGACCCCCTAAACGATAATTGCCTTCATTATATTATGCATTGTTGACTAATTTTGGTGAACCAGAATGTTATGAAGAAGCAACGTAGGTAGAAACCATCAAGAAGTGGGAGCTTTCCATGAAAGAAGAGATGGACTCCTTGGTACGTAACTAGACTTGGGACTTAGTCAGGTTGCATGCAGGTAAAACAACATTGCATAATAAATGGATTTACAGGATGAAGGAAGAAGATGGAGGTAGAAAAAGGTATAAATATATACTTGTGGTGAAGGGGTTTGCACAAAAGAAAGCTATATACTTTGATGAAATATTTTATCATGTTGTTAAAATGACTTCAATCATAACTATTTTAAGTCTAGTAGAAGCAGAAGATTTTCATCTTGAGTAGTTAGATGTAGATACGACCTTTCTCCATGGGGATTTAGAGGAAGATATCTATATGAAGTAGCCACAAGGATATGAGTTCAAATGGAAGGAGAAACTAGTGTGCAGGTTGAATAAGAGCTTGTATGGCTTAAAATGGGCTCCAAGGCAGTGGTATCTAAGATTTGATAGGTTTATGTCCAAACAAGCTTATACTAGATATCATTTTGATCATATGTTTATCTCAAAAGAAAAAATAATGGCAGCTATATTATATTGTTATTGCAAATAGATGGAATGCTTGTTGCAAGGTATAACATGCAGGAAATAAATGAGCTCAAAGGAAAATTGGCAAATTCATTGTAATGAAGGATTTGGATGTTACAAAACAAATCCTCAGTATCAGAATAACTAGAGATAGGAAAAATCGCAAATTAACATCATCTCAAAGTGAGTACATACAAAAGGTGTTGGAAAGATTTAATATGCAGAATGCAAAATGAATTAGTACACCTTTGTCTAGCCATTTTGAACTAAGTAAGGAGATGTGTCCTAAGACTTAGGAAAAGATGGATTTATGTCTAAAGTTCCATATGCATCAACAATTGGAAGCTTAATGTATGCAATGGTATGCACAAGGCCTGATATTGCACATGTAGTGGGAATTGTAAGAAGGTACATGAAAATCCAGGAAAAGAACATTAGATGGCAATGAAGTGGATTCTCAGGTTTTTGAGAGGTACCACAAATCAACCATTATGCTTTGGTGGTTCAAACATTGCTTTGCAGGGATATGTTGATGCAGATATGGAAGGTGATAGATATAATAAGAGGAGCACCACAAGGTATGTGTTTACTGTAGGTGGAACATATGTCAGTTGGGTTTCAAAAATGCAAAGTGTTGTTGCACTTTCAATAATGGAAGCAGAGTATGTTGATGCTACAGAGGCTAGTAAAGAAATGATTTGGTTGCAAAGGTTTATGGATGAATTGGGTAAGAAGCAGGAGATGGGCAAGTTATACAGTGACATCTAGAGTGACATTCATCTTGCAAAGAACTCAGCATTTCATTCCAAGACTAAGCATATACATATCAAGTACTATTTCATATGGTCAGTGTTGGAAGATGGACAGTTGAAGATGGAAAATATAAACACTAGCCAGAATCTTGCAAATATGTTAAAAAAAGTGTAGCCAATGAGAAACTAAGATTATTCTTTGTTTCAATTGGTCTTCAAGTATGATGATGAATATGAGAAACAACCAGGTCCAAAGTGGAAGCATTGTCCAGCAAACGAAGTAGCGGTGGAGTTTCTATAATCAGTCTCCATGTGGGAGATTGTTGGTTGTGGAGCCTGATTATCTTCTTTATTCAGAGGTATCGCCACATTGGACCACAGTTTCTAATGAGGTGGAAACTCTGCCCAGTTTATCATCATCACCCCCCATCGCCCCTAGCGGGGCTTCGGGGGCAGTGCCCCCGAACCTAAAATAGATGTAAAATTTCCTTGTAAAATAGTAGTTTCATAGTCAATCTAAGACGTTCATTAGGTGGATGATCTGATGGTAGAAGTTATTTTTAATTTAGGACTTTTTTCCCTAGAAGGAAACCCCTCACTATATATGAGGGAATTTTTTTACGGTTATGCATATATGTATTTTGAGTGAGAAATAGAGAGGATATTGTGTGAGAGCAAAGAGGAAATTACAACAGATTTGTTGTAGGTTGTATCTCTCCATTTTGTTGGATAATATAAAGGAAGGACTAGTTTTGTCTCCATGGATGTAGACCAAATTGGGTGAACCACGTATATTTGTGTCTCTCTTGTTTTATGTGTTTTCTATGTTTGTTTTTTTGTAATATTTTATGTGTTCCATTTCTCTGAAATATATAATTTTATAACATTCATCCTTATCCTTTTTTGACATACTCAGTTGTCGAGGACTCACTTAACCTACTAGATGGGCTCTGTTGATCTAAAGATGATCTAAGGTTTTCATTTATGTCAACCCAAGAAGCACCAAGGGCTACCCTGATATTACAAGGGAATGTTGACTTGACAACTTACTCTATTTTGAGTCAAGGATCTTCTAGATAGCTTCTGCCTGTCGAGATGTTTTCATTGATATATGGCATGCCAAGTAATTCTTCACGGTTTGAGAGATATTCATGTTTGAAGTTAGTAACCCCAGTTAGTGGGCTAAAACCCTATGGGGTTGTGGCATGGCATTCATAATTGGTTTTTTTCATTGAATATTCATTAATTAATAATTTTTTAAGCTCCTAAAATCCCTCCAACATTCCCTTTAGAAGCCCCTCTCAACTCAATAAAAAGAAATCTCATATATCCTCCAAATGTAGTAATCATGGCATTTTCGCTATAACTTCATTTATGTGAAGTCTTAGATTATGAAATTAAAACCATCTAATTTGAAATCCTGACGAATGTCATGACTGAATTTTAGATCTTGGTTCGCTATATTTTCGGAGATACGATCTGTGGAAGTTAGGGTTTTTGCAGGCTTCTGAATTTCATCTCAAAGAAGTGATCTTGGGAAAATCATCATAACTCTCTCTCTGAGAAGAGGATTGGAATTCTGTAAAAAGTGGTAGATAGTGCATGGACTGTAGTTTTCTGTATATCAATTTTAGAGCCAAAGGAGGAATCAAGGACACGTGGCATGTCCTACAAGTTCGCTCTATTGAACTAGTCCATAATTAGGTCATTGTGAGAGATTGGGCATAACTTTCTCTTGGAGAGTCCAAATCGGGTCAGATCTATGGAATGGGAAAGACGACTCATAGGGCTTCTACAGGACCAAAGATCGCATGTTAGAGATTTGAAATCACAAAGATACATCAGATTAAATATCGTTCTCCTAGAAGGCAAAAAAAACTAGATCAAGTGTTGGCAAGCAAAGGACCAGACTTTCTAGGGCAGAAAAGAGCAAGGTGCATCAAAATGATGTAGAAGAGGTAAACTACAAGTAAGTATCTTCTGTATATGCATGTTCATCTCTTAATTGCATTAGGCCATTTGTATTCTAATTTGTTTTTTTTGTTTAGCACTGACATATGCTCTACAGGATGAGGTAAGTTTTCCTATTATCATGTCATGGGTATTTCCTCGAAGACTTTTTGCAAGTTTTATATATTCATCAAGAGAAGACTCAATGCATAATATAATGTTCTGAAGAATTAGAAAGGGTAGCATGAAAAGAGCAGCAATCAAGGTGCAGAATAGCAACAAGAAGTTCACCACATGAAGTCTTCAAGTGGGCAGCACTGCATACAGACATTGTAAAAGTATCATTGTACAGAGTCATTATAAGAGCATATTTGTAAAATTTGTACAAGTGCCTATCTTCCAAGAGTTGAAGAGGCGGTTTTGGGAGGTCTAGGATCATCATTAGGTGGTTGTGTCATAGTTGGGGTTATGGTCTAGTGTGTTGTCTTCTTCTACATCGTTCTATATCATTGTAAAGTGGACCATTTTCCCTAGTACGAGAGTTCATTCTTCTTTTATTTTTCTATAGGGTGGTAGGGTGGTGCTAGGCTAGTGCATGAAGTCACCAACAGGTTCAAGCCTATGAAAAATTTAGGGTGGTAGGGTGGTGCTAGGGTGAGTTGTAGCTCATTGGGTGTTGGGGCATTCGTTCAGTTGACTACTAAAGAATCTCGGGCATTAGAGTGTCCATCCAGTGGGAGCTAGAGAAGAATGCTTTTCTAGATTCTAGGAATTTGGAGCTTTCTTTTCAATTGGAGTTGAAGATTAAAGAATTATTAGAAATGTGTTCGGTGGTTTTTGACCTGGAGGGGGTTTTCCACCTAAAATTTTTGTGCCTCCTATGTTATTTTATTCATTGTTGTTACTACATGAACATTATTGATAATTGAATATTAACTAATGCTCTGAAAACATTTAAAAGTGCTAATTCTAGGAATACTGATTCACCCCACCCCCCTCAATATTTTCCAACAATTGGTATCAGAGATTGGTTCCTTGAATAGTAGTTTAATAACTAGAAGGAGATCATGGAGCATACCAAGAATGGTGTACCTCTATTCAATGAAAATAATTATACACTCTAGAAAGGAAGAATGGATGTCTATCTCTTGGCACAAGGTTACAAAGTATGGGACACTTTTGAAAATGGCTTTACACCAACCGTGGATGAACAAGGTAAGAAGAATTTGGTAAATGACACAAAAGCAAAGAATATTATTATCAATGGACTTATTGAATCTGCTTATCATAAGGTGTTGGGTTGTAAAATTGCCAAAAATGTATGGGACAAGCTTGAGAATATATATGCATGTGACTCAAATGTCAAAGAAGCAAAACTTCAAATCTACAGAGCAAAATTTGAGCAACTAGGAATGAAACAAGATGACAACATTGCTGCATACTTCCAACACGTTGATGAAATAACCAACACTCTAGAAGGATTGGGAGATCCTGTTGATGAGAAGACTATTATACAAAAGATTCTTAGAACGTTACCAGGAATATTCAACCTAGAGGTATTGGTCTTAGAATACAGTGCAAATATGGACAAACTCGGTAAAGAGGAATTACATGGAGTTCTCATAGCATATGAAATGAGACTTGATGAAGAAGTGGGTACTTCGCAGCTAGAAACTGCGTTCGCTGCATATAAGAAAACCAATAATGACAAGCAAACTTCAAAGGCAAAGAAAAGCACCTACACCTGCAAGTGTGAAGAAAAGGAAGACGATGAAGAAGGTTTTTGAGATGGAGAATATGCTTACTTTACAAGAAAGCTAAAAATTGGCAAGGGAAAATTCAAAGGTAAACTTCAATTGATATGTTTCAGTTGTGGTGAGGTTGGGCATTTCGCAGAAAAATGTCTGAACAGAAGTGATGGAAACTCAAAAGGAAATAAAGGCTTTAAGGATTTCAACAAGCAAGGCAAGAAGAAAGGATTCAAAAGGAACTTTATCTCTAAAGAATATAGTTGATCATTCGATGAAGACAATGACAGTGAAGAAGAAGCCAATGAGAGAGTATTGTTTATGGCCAAGCACAATAAACAAGAGGTATCAAACAATGAAGAAGAAGGGTTGCCCATAGAATAATTTTCTAAGGAGGCAATCAAGCTTATAAAAGATCTCAAGGCTGAGAAGATCTGTTCCAATACTCTTGAAGAACAAGTTCAAGGTCTCAAAATTGAAGTTGAAGAACACAAATGTATTGAAGAGTCACTTCAAAAGAAGTTGGAAGAAATCAACCAAGAAAGGGAAGTATTCAAAGCCAAAGTAGTCTCACTGTGTAAGGAAGTGAAGAATGGAAAAACTATCCAAAACTATGCCAACAGCTCAAGAGCGTTGGAAGAACTCATCAACAATCAACAATATTACAATGATAGAACTGTCCTCGGTTACAAATAAGAAGAAGTAGGACCTTCTACAACAAAATACAATGAACCTATGAGATCTGACCGGCATGTAGACTTCATTGAACAAGATTAGCAAGAACAGCCTTGGAATACAATTCCCCGACGAATATTTCCATCCAGGTACCAACATATTTTTCACGGCTATTTTTATTCACGTGGAAAATTTGGTCATAAAGTTGTACAATGTCACACGTACCCTAGGAACCAATACAATTCCAAGAGATTTGTCAAATATGAACCTCCCAGGGCTCAACGAAACATCAATATATTTGAACATTTAAGAAGTAATATTGAATGTTACAAATGTCGAAACTTTGGACACATAGTCAGAGGCTGCAGACTTGAAAATCCTCCATAAGAATCTTCGAAGCCACAGAACAAACAAGCATGGAATAAGAAGAAAACTGATAATTGTGCTCTCACTCTCAAAGCTCAAAACAACAAAGATGTGTGGTATGTTGATAGTGGTTGCTCAACGCATATGACTGGAGATAGAAAGAAATTTGTATCTCTGAAAGATAAGAAGGATGGAACCGTGTTCTTTGGAAATGATGGATATTCAAATGTTATAGGATCAAATACCATCAGTCTCGGAAGCAAAGATGATCTAGCCAAGAATGTTCCATTGGTTGAAAACATGAATCATAATCTACTCAGTGTTGGACAAATGTGTGATCAAGGACACACAACGCTATTCAACTCCACAAAATGTGAAATTAGGAAAGGCAAGTATGGTAAAGTTGTGGCTACAGCAAGTCTAGCTCCAAACGACATAAATGTTCTGGATGAAGCAACTAAAGCATGTCTACTAGCTAAAGAAGATGAAAGATGGTTATGGCACAAACGAATGTGTCACATAAAATTTGACAATCTTGTCATGATAAGCAAAAACAAAGCAGTATGTGAAATGCCGAAAATCTCAAAACCTTCCAACACACTATGTAGGGCCTGTCGGCATGGAAAGAAGACAAAATGTGGATTTAAAACAAAAGAACACTTTGCAACACATCCATTGGAATTGATACATACTGATCTATGTGGTCCTATGGGAACAAAAGGCTTAGATGGAGAATTATATTTCATGTTAACGGTAGATGACTATACCAGGATGACAGCCATCAATTTCCTAAAGAAAAAATATGCAGCATTTGAGTTCTTTAAGATCTACAAGGATTTGGTCGAAAATGAAACTGATTTAAAAATAAAGTGTATAAGATCAGATAATGGCGGAGAATTCACTTCCAAATTATTTCAGCAATACTGTGACGAAAATGGAATAAAAAGACAGTTTTCAACAGCACGAACACCTCAGTGCAATGGAGTTGCTGAAAGAAAGAACATAACCATACAGGAAATGGGTGGAACAATGCTGAAGGACTCAAAATTGGATGAAAAGTTCTGGGTTCAAGCAATTGATACGGTAGTCTTCATTATTAATAGAAGTCTTCTTAGAAATAATTGCAATAAGACCCCATATGAATTATGGAAAGGAAAACCAACTAATGTAAAATATTTCAGAATATTCGGAAGCAAATGTTATATCAAAAGAGAAGATCAAAAGTTGGGTAAGTTTGAATCGTGTGTTGATGAAGGTATCTTTGTTGGTTACTCACACAAAAGAAAGGCCTATAAATGCTATAACCTAAGATAAAAACAGATAGTGGAGAGCATAAATGTTACATTTGATTAAAATAGTGTTCTAATGAATAATGATGAGGATCTAGAATCCTTGAAACTTGAGACAGAGGCTAAAAGGTACAGAGAAAATTCTAGAACAAGAAGCAATTGTCAACCAAGAAGAAGTAAATAATGATCAACAAGATATACAGGAACAAAAACAAGAAGCTCCTCCAAAGAGAAAAAAATGGATACAAAAGAACCATCCATCAAATCAAATCATTGGTGACATAAATGAAGGAATTGGAACAAGGAAAGTTTGACAGCTTCGTTCATCACAACAAGCTGACATTGCTTTTCTAGCAACCTTTGAGCCTAGTAGTTTTGAGGAAGCCAGCCAAGATGAACATTGGGTAGCAGCTATGAATGAAGAATTGGATCAAATCAAGAAGAAAAACACTAGGGAATTAGTTCCACGTCCAAAAGATAAAAATGTCATTGGGACTAAATGGGTGTTCAAGAACAAATTGAATGAAGATGGACAAGTTACTAGAAACAAAGAAAGATTGGTTTGTAAAGGCTATGCATAAGTGGAAGGAATTCATTTCGACGAAACATTTGCACCAGTTGCCAGAATGGAAGCCATCTGGATGTTTCTCGCCTATGCATGTTCGAGAAAAATAAAAGTCTAACAAATGGATGTTAAGTCAATATTTCGGAATAGAGAATTAGAAGAAGAAGTTTACATCAAACAACCTGAAGGTTTTCTACTATCAGAAAAAGAATACTATGATTGCAGGTTAAAGAAAGATCAGGCTCTCAAAGCATGGTATGCTCGTCTTGATGGATATCTACGTCAACAAGGGTTCAAGAAAGGTATTGCTGATAGAAATCTTTACGTACAAATAGATAAGGATAATTAAACAATCGTTGAGGTATATGTGGATGATATAATATTTGGTAGCAATGATGATCGACAATGTAGGAAATTTGCTACAAATATGCAAAGTGAGTTCGAGATGTCTTTACTTGGTGAGTTGACATACTTCTTAGGGCTTCAAATATCTCAACAACAGAAAGGAATACTTATATGTCAAGCCAAGTACATCAAGGAAATGCTCAAGAAATTCAAAATGGAAGATTGCAAACCCGTCCTTACTCCGATGGTAACAGGTTGCAAATTGAGCATAGACAACTCATCTAAGGATGTGGATCAGAGGTTGTACAGATCTATGATTGCTAGTCTTCTATATGTAACAGCCTCCCGACCAGATGTTATGCAAGTAGTTGGACAAGTAGCAAGATTCCAAGCAGCACCAAAAGAATCACATATTATTGTCATCAAAAGAATTCTTTGATATCTAAAGGGAACAATAGAATATGGCTTGTGGTATCCCAAGGGCCACAATCTCATTATTCGAGCCTTTACAGATACAGATTGGGCAGGAAGCATTGATGATTGTAAGAGTACTAGTGGAGCAGCATTCTATCTAGGTGTTTTTCTGTATCATGGTTGACAAAAAAGAAAACCTCAATCTCGTTATCTACAGCAGAAGCAGAATATGTTGTAGTGAAATCTTGTTGTACTCAAGACCTTTGGATGAAACAAACTTTGCAAGATCTTCAAGTACAATTCAGTGAGCCTATTCCCGTCTTTTGTGATAACACTAATGCCATCAGCATCTCCAAGAATCCTGTCGTGCATTCAAAAACAAAACACATTCTGATAAAATATCATTTTGTTAGAGAAAAAGTCACTGAAAAGAATATCAAACTTGAATATGTTGATACAAAAGAACAAATCACTAATATCTTCACTAAACCTTTACCTCGTGAAGCATTTGAATATCTTTGCCAGAAGCTTGGGATTCTCCCAAGTTCTCATTAGATTTTCCTTATTTAGAAAATAAAGGGGGAGTGGAAGTGTGTATAGGTCCGCAAGATGGTTGTGTGTCAGGGGCAGTTACCCTTTTCCATTGATGTCAAAGGGGGAGAGAAGGCAATAGGAAGAGGTTCTCTGATGGCAGGGGGAGTACTTTTGTTGCCATCAATGCCAAAGGGAGAGATTGTTGATCTAAATATGATCTGAGGTTGTCATTAATGTCAACCCAAGAAGAACCAGGGGCTACCCTAATCTTGAAAGGTAATTTTGACTTGAAAACTTACTCTATTTTTAGTCAAGGATCTTCTAGATATATTCTACTCGTCGAGATGTTTCCGTTGATATATGGTACGCCAAGTAATTCTTCACGGTTTGAGAGATATTCATGTTTGAATTTAGTAACCCCAGTAAGTGGGCTAAAGCCTTATCAGGTCATGGCATGGCACTCATAATCGGTTTGGTCATTGAATAGTCATTAATTAATAATTTTTTAAGCTCCTAAAATCCCTCCAACATTCTCTATAGAAGCCCCTCTCAACTCTATAAGAAGAAATCTCAAATATCCTCCAAATGTAGTGATCGTAGAATTTTTGCTATAACTTCATTTATGTGAAGTCTTAGATTCTAAAATTAAAACCCATTTGATTAAAAATCATGCTAAATGTCATGACCAAATTTTAGATCTTGGTTCACTATATTTTTGGAGATATGATCTGTGGAAGTTAGGGTTTTTGCAGGCTGCCGAATTTCATCTCAAAGAAGTGACCTTGGGAAAATCGTCATAACTCTCTTTTTGAGAAGACGATTCGAACTATGTAAAAAGTGGCAGGTATTGCATAGATTATAGTTTTTTATGTATTAATTTCAGAGCTGAAGGAGGAAATAGTGACATGCGGCACATCCTACAAGTTCGCTCTACTGAACTAGTCCATAATTAGGTCATTGTGAGAGATTGGGTATAACTTTGTCTTGAAGAGTCCAAATCGGGTAAGACCTGTGGCATTGGAAAGAACACTCAAAGGGATTCTAAAGGAAAAAATATCACATGTTTGGGATCTGAAATCGCAAAGATACATCAGATTAAATATCATGCTCCTAGAAGGAAAGAAAAATTAGATCAAGTGTTGTCAAGGGATGAAAAGGACCAGACTTTTTAGGGCAGAAAAGAGCAAGGTGCAGCAAAATGATGCAACAGAGGTAAGCTACAGGTAAGTATCTTCTGTATATGCATGTCCATCTCTTAATTGAATTGGGTTATTTGTATTCTAATATGTTGTTCTTGTTTAGCACTGACATATGCTCTACAGGATGAGGTAATTTTTGCTATTATCATGTCATGGGTATTTCCTTGAAGACTTTTTGTAGGTATTATATATTCATCAAGGGAAGACTCAATGCATAATCTAATGTTTTGAAGAATTAGAGAGGGTAGCATGACAAGAGCAGCAATCAAGGTGCAAAACAGTAGCAAGAACTTCGCCACTTGAAGTCTTCAAGTGGGCAGCACTACATACAGACATTGTAAAAGTATCATTGTACATAGTCATTATAAAAGAATCTTTGTAAAATTTGTACAAGTGTCTATCTACCAAGAGTTGAAGAGGCAGTGTGGGGAGGTCTAGGATCATCATTAGGTGGTTGTGTCATCGTTGGGTTTATGGTCTAGTGTGTCGTCTTCTTCTACATCATTCTATATCATTATAAAGTGGACCATTTTCCCTGGTACGGGAGTCCATTCTTCTTTTATTCTTCTATAGGGCAGTAGGGTGGTGCTAGGTTGGTGCATGAATTCACCAACAGGTTCAATCCTATGAAAAATTTAGGGTGTTAGGGTGATGCTAGGGTGAGTTGTAGCTCATTGGGTGTTGGGGCATCCGTTCAGTTGACTACTGAAGAATCTTGGGCGTTGGAGCGTCCAACTAGTGGGAGCTAGAGAAGAATTCTTTTCTAGATTCTAAGAAGTTGGAGCTTTCTTTTCAATTGGAATTGAAGATTAAATAATTATTAAAAAAGCATTCGGTGGTTTTTGACCCAAAGGGGGTTTTCCACCCAAAATTTGTGTGCCTCCTATGTTATTGTATTCACTATTGTTACTACATAAACATTAATGGTAATTGAAGATTAACTAATGCTATGAAAAGATTTAAAAGTGCTAATTGCTAAGGAATACTGATTCACCCCCCCCCCAGTATTTTCCAACTGGCTCAATACTTCGACTCTTTGTTTAGCGACCTCCTTGCTCATACTTTTTTTCCCTTGTCTATTGACATCAATGACAATAATTTCAAACATAGATAGTTTGTCATGGCTATTTGTTTCCTTTTTTTATGTTGTATATTGGGTCTTAAGTTATGTGTTTTCACACACACACACAAAAAAAATTGCCAGCTAAATCAAGTATAAACATATTAACTATAGCCTTGGCATGTCAATACAATGCATCTTGACCTAAAGTTGTTCACACGACCAAAACCCATGTCAATTACATATTTTTAGAAAATAAAAGGAAAAAAAATAATTCCATATCAATTAGGAATCACATCAACTACTAGTTTCAATCAACATTCATACAACAATTTAATTTACTCTAACCCTCCAAGCCTAGTGTTTGAACTACCACTCTAATACTAGTTGTTACAAAGTGTGTGAACCTGTTCAGGTCTAGTGTTGAGCGTATGCTCTGATACCACTATATATCGAAGCTCTAAATTCATCCATATGGTATATATTTAGCTCTCCAAGCCTATTTCTTGAACCAAGGCTCTAATCCCAACATATATCAGAGCTCCAAATTTGTCAATGTGGTGTACCTTTAGACCTCTAGGCTTAGTGCTTGAACCAAATCTCTGATACCAACCTATAACACCTCCCACACCCTTGTTCCATCTTGGGATGTGGTAGCACTACTTATTTCTAATCCAACCTCCAAGGTTTGTTATGATGATGGGGTTACAACAACCTTTTTTCCTTATAGTCTTCAAATATTAAAACTAATTCCGCCATTTTATTCATCTCATCCAGGTATGTTTGGTGATATAAAATTTGCATCAATATGAGTCCTGGTTAGAAAGCTATGCCTCTTAGAAGTTTAGTCCATTTAAAAGTGGTCATGTCATCAATATAATACACTGTGGCACACACATGGCCACTTCTGGGCCATGCGGTACCACATCAACACCACATGGGATCCACATGGCACTTATGTCATATCAAGTCAGGATTTATTAGAAGCATTTTAATGTGTTTGTGGTTTTGGCAAGGTTTGATGGATGATGGATGAAGGTTGGTATTGACGCACTAGAATTGGGCCCATCAGCACCGAGCTTACTAGCCTAAAGGACATCTTATTAATTCTTCCAACATCCTAACAACTCAACATCCCAACAACCCCACCCATGGGTCCACCTCGTACATGTCACATTAGGTTATACTTTTGGTCACATACTCCTCTATGCAACTCCTCTGAATGCTTGATGTCCCAAAGGCCTGATAGCTTGGAGGAGCCCACCTACTTACATCATGTTGGGTCGGGTTCTGAGTTTTGAAATCATCCATGTGACTCCTCTAAAATCCCAATGGCCTAAAGCCCAACATCCCTGTGGGATCCACCCTCTTACATCATATAAACATTGATATTCCACCATCAGTCGCATACCTCTTCATGCATACACATTACAAGGCCGATGGTCAATGGCCAAAGGCCAGTATTAGCCCATTGACATCAGGCCTCTCTACACATTGATCCATTTAACTATTCCAAAGGTCCAATGACCTGATGGGCTCCACATCTCATCATTATGTTGGGACAGGGTTTTTCCATCGGCATATCAGTGTTAGAACCTATCGTTACTTAAATACAAGTAGAGAATTTCTCTACTCCATCGTTCTAATAACCGATAGAAATGCCAAATACTCAAGGTTTTACAAAAAAAAAAAGGTGATTTCCCCAACCCAAATTCTCTGCATGTTTATGGCACAAGGGCCCAACGTCCTAAAACCTCAAATCATGTGCAATGATCAGTAAAAAGGAACAAGTATCTATAACACCAAATATATAGGTTTCTAGGAGAGAAAGGAGAAAGGCCCGAACACCAAATTTACACATTTTTTCAATGTTGCACAAGGAGAAATGTACCAATTAATCTAACTCTTTTGAAATCTTGTAGGTTGGTTAAACTTATTCAATGATTTGTTATTTATCAATTAACTAAACATGAATATACATATTTGCATAAGTGCATAAGAAGAGTTATAATCCATCTGTCAAGAATTTCAAATCCTTTAAACGAGTTGACTTATATATTCATAATCCATTGTTATCAAATAAGAGAGAGAACAAACAGTGTCTCTCATATCAATCACAAATTAAACATTGAACAACATGGTCTAGACACTAATTAAAATTCATAGATATACCAAATATCATACCTGACATGGGAATAGGATGGAACATCACGGTTCATAATTCAAACATATAAATGTTATATAATTATATGTATATCTCACACTAGTTGGAAACTGAAGGAAAAATTACACTCTCCACCTATTGGAAACTTGACTAAACTAAGAGAGGGGGTGAATTAGCTTAGTGCATTCACGGAAATCAATTTTTAGTTTACTTTTCCTTTTAACATTTATTTGAATTGTTCAATGAGAAGCGATACTTCATATAAAGAGAAGGCTTAATATATAAACAATATTCCATGACAACATTAAATCAGCATGTAAAAGAAACACATATGGAAACCAAATATAAGTGGAAACCTATAAAGGGAGAAAAACACGATTTTTTTGTTGTTGTGATACAAAGAAAAGCTCCTACTTCCTCTATTACATCAGATTTTAGAGGTTGAAACCTCTCTTCTATTGTTAGATCTCTATAATACTAGTGTATCCCCCTTATTATTATTGTTAGTGTAGTCCCCTATTGTTATTATTTTTCCCATGTAGCCCCCCATATTGTTATTTTTGTGCCCCATAGAAGCCCACTATTGTTATTTCCATGCCCTTACATTATTATTTTCATGTAAGATCTGATTATATTGTGACCCCTTAGACTCCTATATATACCAAGGAGGTGTTGCCATTTGTATCATCTTGGAATTTTCGCTAAAAAAAAAAATTCTATGAGGCTTTAGAAGTTGAAATTTTGACCACGAGGAGACGAAATACTAGTAAACTTCGTGTACAAATTTTAGATCTTGGTTCACTATATTTATTGAGATATGGTCTAAAGAAGTTAGGGTTTTGCAAGATCTAGAATTTAGCCTCAAATAGGTGACCTAGGGAAAATCATCATAACTTTCTCTACGAGCATAAAATTAGAATTTAGTAAAAATTAACTGAAATTTCACTGTCTGTAGTTTTTCATGTATCAATTTCAAGGTTGAAGGTCGAAACAATGATGCATGACATCTCGTACAAGTTCGCTCTACTGAACTACCCCATAATTAGGCCATCGTGGGAGATTGGGAATTACTTTAACTTGAAGAATTCAATCTCAGTATGACTTGTGTATTTACAAAGAAGAATAAAAGGGATACCACACGATGAAATTTCATACCTTGGAGAGTCGAAATTATAGAGATACAATAGTTTCAATATCAGTCTCCTAAAAAAGAAAAGAAAAAATATTTTTGTTTGATTCCAAAATGCCTCAGAGAAAAAATTAACACACCTAGTAAGCAACCAAAAATATCTACTCTGACACATGAATAAGAGGAATAAATTCAACATGATATGTCAAAATCATGAGACCAAGTGCAATAAATTTCACACTCGCAAAGAGTAACCAATAATGAACTGGAAGCTAAGATGGATGGTTTCAAGAATGGTTTAAAATCAGACTTGGAAGCAATGATGAATGTGATGGGCCTTGGTATTGCAACAAGAATGTTTCAACTCCTAAGGCTACCAACTTTAATTATTAACTCGGGGTTCGTACAAACTTAACAAGTATCAAAATTATATGTGCAGCATACAATGTGTCCTTCCTTCACTCTCATGATGTAATGGAGTGCATGTAATAAAATCAAATCACAAACTAATTTTAAAAAATGAAATGCTCAAAATGGAAACCTTAACCTATTGTAAGAAACAAAGTAAAAGGAAAGAAAATTATTTAAATTCCAAAAAGTAAAGAGTTTAGATCCATTAACAGAGTTAATTAGATGTGGCAATCAAGAAAATCATCATTGTATTATCTAATCCATAAATTTGTCCATTAGCACAAATCATTGAAATCTTTTGCATGGGTAAAGAGGAAAATCCTAAGTAGTCTTTAGACTTCCCTAATAGTTGATTGAGAGCCTGGGGGCCTTGATTCAACCCTAAGGGATAATAACCAATCTTCTTGAGCGAATCTGGGCAAGTATATGCATGTTGGAATGCTACTACAAGGTTTCTTGTAGTACTACTATAGGAAACAACAAATTTTCTATAGCGAGTTATAATTCATTGAATGACCAATCAAATCAAATCCAAATTGGATGGAAAAAAAAATTATTGACCAAGATATCTTAGGTATCCATTCCAAGTGGAATCACTCAAAAATACCTCTATTAACTCGTGTGAAAAAATAGCAGAAAATTACTAGTCTAAAATCTAGAAATTCGAGAACTAGTGAGCTAGTAAATCTATCAAATGCCTACCTAATAAAGTGAAAATGAAATGGAGTAATTTTTGTTATTAAATAGAATTTTTTTTTCATCTAATGCAAGTGGAACCAACTTTATTGAATCTCCTTAGCATGCTATAAAAAATAGCATAAATTTACTGTTATTTGCCACAAAGGAGTTCCAGAAATCTATATTTGGGAATAATAAAACTAATCTAAGTAACCCAATAATTACTATGACCTTCCAAAGTTTTTCCAATGATGAAATTATTCTTTTGATCCTGCAAAATAACTTACTTCAACCATTTAACTGAATCCTACAATAATAAATCATTAATACTAAATGCAGAAATAGCAAAAAGACAAGAACAAGAGATGCATGTGAATAAGAAGTGAAAAGAAGAAAAGTAAATGATACAAAAGGGATTTGAGGATCCTGGGATCTCCAAGCACAAGGAAATGCATATTCCTATGAAGGAGACCGAGATTTAGAAGTTTAACGGGACACTAATAATCATTATTTCCATCAATACAATTACATCCCTACAAGAAATGACAATGGAGCTGCAAAAATGTGAGTTCTCTCCACAAGAAGACTAATAACAATCCACCACTAGAGGAAAATTCGACTTGGTACATATACAAAATGATTAGGAATCATTCCCCATGAAAGGAGGAAGCTTTCCCCACCAAAATCCCTTGATTAGTGAATCTAGTTCCCAATACTAGGAATCTGCATTATATGGCAGGGAACACATTCCTAGATTTTCTCAATCATTGGAGATCCACAATTTGTGCCATAATTACATAATATATTTTTGACTTATTATTTAATATTGATCCTCTTGTAGTAGGGAGAAGGTCCCTAGATTATGTCCTCCTCCAAATCTTCATAATCTGCCCAATATTCTCACAATATTCCACAAAAATAAATAATATTAGGCACAAATGTGAAATTATCCATAAACCTTACTAATGAACATATTAAAGTTAAAAATAAATTATCTAATGCAAAAATAGAGGTTTAATGTGATGAAGGATGGTCATATGGGCCTTAATTTATGTCTAATTTAGAGGCCAATCATACCCCCTGCTGAAAGCGTTGTTCATCTTCTACGAAACTTAGTGACCTCATTGTGCCTCATTCATGGCTCTCGTGGCCTCTCTCTTGTGCATTCCTCAATCCTTTCTCTTAATAATATTGGTTGTAAGTTCTACAAGGACAAGCACAAAAATGTAGTTATTATTTTCATGGTTGTTTAACAGCCTTTCAAGCAAGAAAAACATAACTTTCCTCCTTGTAAGTGAACTATGTTGGCTTGTAGATCCATTTCATTCATATCCTCTCCATTGAAACCTTCATTCCATTTTCATTAATTTTTCCAAAACTGTTTGTGCATTGAAAAAAATCACATTGTTTCTTGAGACCATTATCCTTCCTTCTTCCCCGTGTTCAATATGGATTCTTGAATATTTTTTAGTTTGGCAAGGTCTTCCACATCCTTTCCCAACCTTCTACTACCTTTTTCCACCATTTGAACACCTCTAAAACCTTCAAAACACCTTTAGATGAGTGTACGTTTTAACCCCGTACAGAAATTACCTACATACGAATTCTAAATCACAGAAAAATAAACAATGCGAGAGCATAACACATAAAAAACACATATGCACAGATATTTTCCCCTGGATCCCAAAACCGGGACTACCAGCTTGATTTTTCACTATATTCCTTTCAATGTTACAATACATATTTATACATGCCGAAGAATCCAATACCATGGACCGAAAACCATCGCGTCCAAAAAACATGTGCGAAAATCATGCACAAAACCATAGGTGG